>JALPQI010017640.1:0-20576 GCA_025490895.1 Thaumatotibia leucotreta | reverse complement strand
CCCAAGCAAATACTCAATTCATAACCGTCAGTGCATAAATATGTTCACCTTTTTTCAGCTAACATCCATGGAATAAGGTAAAAATGTGTGCATATATTTATGCCGTAGATGGAACGTGGCGACACGCTATTGCCATTAATTGAGCCGTGTACAATAAAGGTGTTAATGAGATTGTCACTCGCATGCAATTTGCATTTACGTAACTTTGCGACGGGGCTGTCGCCGCAGTTGATTTGATCAGTAGTGCAACCGGGCATTTTTGTAAAAGTTCGTTCACGGTTATAGTTGAATTATTCACGAAGTTAGTGAATTACTGTTTTTCTATTTTGTTACCAACTTTTCTAATGATACATAAAGGTATTACCTATTTATTGTTTATTACGGTTTTATGAATTCTATTTTTACTTTTTACTATGCGAATTAAAATACAAAAAAGAATTCATATGCTTATAAAACCTGTACCTATACAAAATTATGTACCTAAGGTAATTTTTCGAATCCTCAACCAACGAAGAACTTCAATAATTTGATTTGAGAAAATTAGATTCGAAATAATTCGTGTAATTGGAGTGAATAGTGGATGTCAATTATTATGTAGCTATGGCTTACATTATGTGTTAGCTAGGCCTATTTGAATAAAAAAATCATTAGTCTTCGAATGTACTAGTAATACGACAAATAGGTCTCCCGCATTATACTGACCTACTGCTGTAAGTTTACTGCGTGCGCGGGCGCAGGCGCGCGCACCGGAAATGTCCACCGTCGTCTTGTCTACACATATTACTTTACACGATGTTAAATGTATCGGTTAATCATTTTTCGCTAATTACCTACGTGTACAAACAGTAGGTAATCAGTTATTTAAACAGTAAATCCGTTCTAAATGGAGCACAGACTGTTGGTCGCCACGTGTTAATATATCAAAATATACTTATCAAAATCAGGTTTTGTATTATGCGTACATTGCGTATGTTATGTATACATGAACGCAAGCGAGATATTGATCCAATACGTTTATTCAATGCGAATCCTATTGCAATTAATGGAATAAATTATCGTGTGCGAATGTAAGTTAAGTTATACATATCTAGGATAAATTATAAATTTTCGAAATTGTGTGATTACATTTTTTGTAATTTCTGTCGGATTACAATCAATAACTGGTCTAGACAAGGCAAGTTTTGCATTGCTCCTCGTCAAAGTTCTACTAGAAAAAAAGTGTTCATGTACTGTCACTAATGTATTGACATTACTAACACCCCTTGCATAATTCACGGTGCAGCCAATGAAGGGGTTAAGTAATGGGTTAATTCTATACATTTTTAACACTTCTGTTTAACCTCGTGTTAGTATGGATTTTGCAAGTGGAGTTAGTGGGTGTTATTAATAAACAAATGGGATTAGAAGACCGATATTAGTTAATTAATGTTTTTACATTTTCTACCGAACTCGACTTAAATAGACAAGTTTAAGGATAAATTAATAAATTATCAATTGTCGATTTGTTGAATAAATAACGAAATTATACTGCTTCAATTATTCCACGTTGAAATATGAATGACTGCTTTTTTGCAGTGAGAAGAGTTTGTGTAGGCGAAGATAAGGATACATAAATCTGTCCCAGCCTGTCGGGAGAAAATAGTGAAACGTGCATCGTACTGCGCTATTTTAAATATCGTAGGCGGCTGAAGTGGCTAGTTGGAGATATAGGGCTCTGAGTCACATTGCCTGTAGTGACAGCTCGTAGCCGCCTTGTAAAACTTGTGATACGAATCTCATCGAATTACTGCTTTAAAGTGAAAAGAATATAAAATTGTTTGTACATTACAGAAATAGGTACGTTGTCGCCCTTATGGGCAATTTCAGTCAGTGTACTCAATTGCCATGTGGATCTGTCAAAAAAACTGAAACCGTGGTCAGTTTTGTAACATTAAAATATTTGAGAATTAAATTACAATAATTAAAAAGTGATAGGTAAGTGGTTTTAAAATTGTATTGTAATAATATTCAATATAGCCGTGCCGGCCTATGGCCGTGTGGTGACGGCAGAATACATTTGTCACCACCCCAACTCCTCCTGTGGGTGTCGTAAGAGTCGACTAAGGGATTGAAGTGTCACTGGCCATTTTTGATGACGATTGATGATGGGCAGCAGCGTCATCATAGTGGACACATTACTGCGATCGCCAAGCCGCTTGCCCAGCGTGGCGATTATGGGCATTTACCTCCTAATGCGTCTATACGCATAGTTAATAGGAGAGGCCTACGTCTTGCAGTGGACTATCACAGGCTGATGATGTGAATATTCAATAGTTTTGTTTTCATGACAAACCTACTCGTATTGGCGTTAGCTGTAATGTCATGCAAGGTATGTATGTAAATAAAAAAATAAAATAATAATAATCAATAATAATACCCGGAAACTTATTGGGAAAACATTAGACCATTCGTAATGAATAATTAGACAAGTACCTACTGAACATTTTAAGATAAAAGATAATATTATGAAATAATGTTCAAAAATATTAAAACATAGTAGGTACTCGTACCAAATTGAGAAAACCCCTAATCTGAAAAAAATATGCATGTTATATTTATACTACGAATAAAGAAACAATCAGTGACAGAGGGATATACAATTATAACATGTTACAATTTAATACTAACAGTCTACGATGGAGGTAGATACATTAGGTAGGTACTTAACGTATTAAAACGTTTAGTATGAAATACACGTGCGCTCTCAATTTATTCAATGTGGAATCTCGCATACATATGTATAAGGTGTAATAACAATTTTTATGTAAATCTTAATTTGGCCAGTTCGCAGAATACACCTTTTTATTCAAACCTTATATCGTATCAGAACGCCAAATTGAATTTTGTTAGCGAAGGTTATAATTCAATTGTAAGAATGAACCGAATTGAATTGAATAGCTAATAAATAATCATTGTTGTATACAACATTGTAGCTTTCAATGTAAGCAAATAAGATGACCCAAGTATGGGTGCGCCAAAGTATTTATAAAATTGCAACTTAGATTATTGGAACTCCGAAAATGTTTCTTATACAATTTAACATCATAATGATCGGTATCTAGAAGTAATCTTTGTTCATAATTATCATCATTTAGAATTATTTGTATTCATAATGTTGTTTTTCATACATATTTTTAGTACTAACTTTTATGTTTATATAATTTTTCACTATACTTATTTTATGCTATATAATCTAATGTTATATTTATTTTTATCTGTACTGGTTTTATGTATGAATTATTTTTGTGTAATTAAATATAAATCGTACTATTACTGTAAACACTAGCTACCTGCACAAATCAGGTTGTGGCAGAGTAGTGTACTAAACGGGTTCCCTCTATCTGGCATAACTTTTTTGGTCCGAAACGCTTACTTAGGTCATAACAGACTTGGCATAATCTATTTTGGCATAATCTTAATGAGGCAGAAACATCACTTGGCTTAAATAACAATATTTCGAACATTATTTTGTCCAAAACTATCTTGGCATATCATTATTTACGCCGAGTGTTATAAGACAGAAATTAGATTTGCATTTTTTTTGGGCAAATTTGTTGTGAGGGTGAAAATTTCTGCAGTGAGCGAGCGAAGCGAGCGAACAAAACCTTCCGGGGCAGATCCGACTCGGATAGGTTAGGTTAGAAGACTAAGGCGGGAGCTTTGCTCCCGCCTTAGTCTTCGAGGTTATTTTTTTTTTAGCAACCTAGAAAGTACTCATCTCAGTAACACAGTACCTAAGTAACGTACAGAATATTACTACTACCTCGATTATATTGAGAGGTTGTAATTATTCCTTCTCTGTTATGCTAAAACAAACTATACCGATATTTTTATGCACATCCAGATTATGCCTCATCATAAATAGGAGCATCGAAATTATGCTCGAATAAAATTCGAACAACTCGAAATCTGCCACAACGAAATATGCTAAAGTTGAGTATGCCACAATCTTACCGTTTCTGCACAAAGCCCATTATGACTAAGTACATAGTTTATGTCATATAGAATTATTCATAAAAGAATTATGCCACAACAGGGTGAACCTAATGGGAAAATGTTTATAAATTAACAATTTATTTCAAATAACTTTATGAGTATAGATTAATCTACTTGACGACTTTAGGAGGATAAAATTTCGAAATAAAAATCGTTATGAACATTGTAGGTAGAAGTATAATTTTTAGTAAGAAAAAAAGTATGAGATAAAATTTTCGGAGTAATGATGATTATGAGTAAAAAACGGTATTAGTAAAAAAAATCGAAGAAAAAATTGTATAAGTGCCAATATGGACCCCCCAAGTATGTACCTAACTTATTTACAGTACTTTCGATAAAAAATCGAGATACCTACTACACGAAGAGACAATAATAAAATAAAATAATAAAATGATCCAGCCTGTGTTCAAACGCCATTTATTTTCTCTATCTAATTTTGTGCCAGAATATGGATTAGTTACCTTTTGAAAAAAAAAACTATTGATAAACCAGCCAAAAGTAGGTACATATGTGCTATCCCTTAAACATGTTTGCCAGTACGAACTTACAAAATCAAATTGGTATCATATTATCGGTGTCCGAACAGCTGCTCGGGCGCTAACTGCCATATATTTCATCACGTCAATATGTACGAATATTCATATTCATCAAGCGGACTACGAGCGCGCTCAATCTGCCAACCTCGCTAACGACTTCGTAAACTGTTTACGACTTGTACAAATTATTAATATATCGCGTCGCCTTAACAGATTGCCCAATAGCTTTGGCAAAAACTGCAAACTTTATGAGGTATCTGCACCTACATAATGTAGTAAACGATACTGGGAAACCATGAATATGTGTCATTACTTCCAAATTTACTTCGCATGAAACAGTAGTAATTTTAAGCCTTAACAGCATTGTAATAAAGGTCAGCTGGTTTGAGGAGCTACGTGGTAGGTAATTGTCTGCACTACAAAGCGGTGTCAAGTTGCATCGCGTGTCAATAGATGAACAGGGTAAGTGGAACAGTTCTTGTACAAAGGCGACGCCGGCTGGGCTTGGCTACTGTTCAGATGACAAACGTGCTAAAGAGCTTTCTACTGTTTAAGAGTTTTTAACTGCCGTGTGGTAGTCATTTCATGTAAATGACGGTGTTTTTTAAATGCTTATTGATAACAAGGTCGATGATAATCAATCACTCGGCTAGCATTTTGTTTTAAATATTTTTGCATGGACGACAACAATTTGGTACGGACTATAAAAATTATAAACGATCATGCATCTACACAAATTTGCCACGGTAAGAAAAAAACAGGTGTTTCGACGACGATATCATCACTTCGATTCAGTGTCGATGCCCGCAGGGTCGCCATGTCATAAACTGTCATAGCGATAAGTCAGGTTTAGCAATAGGTACTGGTAACCACGTAAATTAACAACTTGTCTTTTATTCACAAGTTTGTTGCTAAATGTTTACAACTCATTGTCTCCTTTCGTCCGAAATGTCATTGGGTAAAAATAGGAATCATTTAAATAAATTAGAAGTAATGGAAGATTAAGGTACATACAGCCAATGATTTGTTTAGGTATAATCAACGTTATATCAATTGTATGGTGTACCGAACTATTTGGTCACTTTGACGGCTAAAGAGTATTTGACTTTGACTGTACCTAAATAAATGAGGTTGGCACCTATCCGGCGCGACAGAGAATGCGTAGATAGTCTTTGTTCTAACAAGTTCATTGTACTCGCGAGATTTTAAGCGCTCTTAAATCAAAAACGTTGAATGTAAAAATAACTCCAGACGGTCTAAAATTAGACGACATTAAAAAATGAGTATGACAAAATTACATTTTATGCTAAAATATTGAATTCATTCAGATTTCAGAAAATAAATCATGAATACTTTTTCATCTTTGATCTAAAATCGGAGTTGTTTTGCGCAGTCACAACAAGTTCATGAAATTGTAATTGATAATCTGCAAGTAAAATATATTATAGTTGTGATGCTTGGCAACCAGAATCAGAAATACTCGAGATACTTTTGGTTCATTTAGGCTTAGATACATACCTAATTCGTTAGGCTTAGTTGTTATACGAGTGTTATAAGATAAATAAGAGTGGCTAACTCAATACATAAGTATAACTCGATCCGATGTCCCTTATCGTAACAGACAAAGTACTGTTCGTCTTTATTAATCAAATCGGTAATTGGTTGAATAACAAAAAAAAGATCAATAAAAGGCTCTTAGTTTTTTTATTTTTTATCGCATGTGATGCTACATTAAACAAGCCATTTAAAACTCGAACCATGTCCAAGTACCTATGGCTTCGTACAGCCTATTGTACTTTATATGGTATCTTGTACTTAGCACAATTAATAACCAATCTTCATCGCTCCATGGACATGCCACGGCTATTAAAGGGGATTTAAAAGTGGGCTCGGCCACAAGAAAAGCCGCCGACATCAGTCGCCATCTAAATTTAAAGTAGGCGTTGGCGTTACAATGATCGATATGACCTGATATAAAAACGTAAGTTATCGAACTGTACGCGAAAAAATCTACGGTAGTTAACCTTAGCAAGGACATCTGACAGATGTCAGAAGATGAAAGAAATGAATAGCGATTGTCTCTGCAGATAAATAACATCTTTGCCGCGGGACTACGATCTACATGTCGATGACATGCAGTATTCGGAACTCGTGTCAGACTCGTATCTAAGAAAACTTAAATTGAAAAAAAAAAATAGGTAGACCGAAAGTATTAAACGAATATTCAAGTGAAACAAAGTTTCAGTAATTGTAACTCGAACGTCGGGGATAGCAATAGCACGCACGTAGGATATTTTTACACTGGGCTATACCTAAGTAGTTTCGATACGTCGTAACTTGATCGGTTTTTATTTCTGGCGTGCATTGTTAAAGCAGTGACCGTTGCAATGCTGCCACGATTTCTGTCGCTCGAATAAATCAGGAGTCGATTTAACGACTTAAATGCTCGCTCTGACGTCCGTATTTCAGACGTATTCAAATGTTGCTATACATTTATTAATGTTTTCATCGGATTCAGAGATTCAGGGATTCGGCCAGTAAAAATTTGATGCCATATAATAGAGTAAATTGCTAGTAACTGGCCACCTTCCAGTAATTGGCCACCGTATACGTATAAAAATTAACTGTATGTACTTATAATCAGAATTCATTTTTGAAGAGGAAGAGTGACTGACAATGACACATCGTTTTAAAATGAATTCTAACTATAAGCATATAGAGTTCATTTTTATATGTGTCCAGTTACTGGAGAGTGGCCAGTTACTAGCAATTTACCCTTGGGATTATTAGGCCAGGTTTAGAAAAGGAAAACCGACAACCGCTCTGTATAGAAAAATTGGAGAGGCGTGTGCCCAACGGTCGACGTACAAACGCTGATGATGAAGAAAAAGAAACAAGCGTTTGATTTGAAGTCACCAATAGCACTACGAGTGTGAGTGTGAGGTGGAAAAACGTGGTGATTATGATATTCATTATACATTCCCTTAATGTTTTCATGGTTAGAAAATATATTCCATGAATATTTTAACTCAACACAATCATTAATTAATAACTAGTAATGTGATAGATTTGGGTGAATATCTGAGCGTTTCAATCGCCTAATTTTGGTGGCATCATTTTTGCCAAAGTTTGTAAACGTCTCAATGTTATACTTCGTCATTTGTATAAGGTACCGTGCCTCCTTCAAATGACAAAGTAGATTAGAATAAGAAGAAATAGAAACTTCGGCAAAAATTATGCCACCAAAATTAGGCGGTGGAAACGCTCAGATATTCACCCATTTTTTGCGTTACTGTAGAATCGTCTCGAAATGTCTAATATCTTTCGAGAAGATAGTAATTTAATTGTTCATTACAATTCATAAATACGCACAGCTTTCTCAACCAGTGGATTCGCATACAAGGTTAACATCGTTTATCAGCTTGTATGTTTTGTTTTATGAATGAAGATATGAAATACCGTTGTTTTCTTAATGATAGTTGTAGCTGAGCACTGGCTAGATAATATTCATTGATTAAAATAATAGGTCACCTACGCTACAACCCACGACATTGAATTGAATGAATGTTTCTTTAGACGTCTAGAATAATAATGTATGTATTTAATTCTTAAATTTAAAATTCTAAGTATCTGTGAAAATACGAATCAAGTATGTATACGGTTTTATTTTATGATAATATAATTAAAAAATACAATAGGCATGGTATGTCTAATTTTATATTTGACGTTTCCAACTTTGAAAATTAAATATTCAGATTGAAACAATACATGAATTATTTGAAAAAAAAGATATTTGATAAAGGACCCGTCCAACTTGTACCTACACTTTGTAAGGTTAACTACACAATAGTATTCATAATTCCAAAAATAATCGATAACAATCTGGTTCATAGGTCTAGATATACTTTAGAAACTACAAGAAAAGCAGTAAAATTTATCACAATGTTATACAAATTATTTCCTTCGGTAGTCATAATAATTAAGAAGGAGATTGCTTCGTATCATCGGATGCGGATAAACTTTGGCCTGACGTTGTTGTACATATTTAAACATCTTGCCGTTTTTCCTCAACGAGAAAGTTGATAAGCCGTAGAACTGCAACTTCAAAGTATTGATATAAAATTCGATTTTGATTTTACAAAGTTTTACCTTGATCGAGCATGATAGTACAATCAAAATATTTACACACCTTCTAGTTATGAAGCGAAACAAAATATTATTTTAAAATAGTACCTCCATTACGATACAAGTACAAAAAAACAACTTCGAAATGAGCGGCGATAAATTTAATTCGACACGTGTTACGAATTTCCTTTTCGCGCGTGTATCATACGATTTTTTCACTACAGATGGCCCTCCGACGTTATGATGTGACAAAAAATGAACCACTTCTCACACATGCGCGTAAAAATACACCATCTGTACTGAAAATGAAGTTAATGATGTACCTATGTTCTAGAATAGTATAAAGGGATAGTAATTGCAACTGTTGTTGCCCAGCAGTAAAAACTTTACGAGTCGCTCGCAGCGCATAGCTCCTAAAATAAAAATCACAAATCGGTCCTCGTCGGTCACGAGAATTATCTGTAAACACGTTGATTAGATGCGGCATTTAATGTGCTCGGCCGTCACGAGTCAAATAATGATAATATTGACGCAAAAATAATATCTTTAGGGCCACTCGGCGCCAGAAGATATGTTACGCAACAACCCTTTAGCAATTTGAAACGCTATAATAGTTAATAAGTACACAGCTATATTATAAGGTATAAGTCCGTCTGAGTGCACCACAATATCCCTTCCCTTTACATGTGTATTCACTATTCACCTATGGAAGAGCAGAGTATCTATTAATACAACATTGGGAATATCAAGCACGAAAACGTTTATCTTATGACAAATTCACAGATTTAACTGAATTATTTAAAGGAAATCACAGTTAAAAGTTTTTTTATTACCTTCGTGTGGGAAAAGTATTTTCATTAATATGTCAATTAAATAATAATTATTTTTCACTTCAATTAGTGTTCTTTTTATTACCCGGCAATCAACTGTATGCGCGTGTAACATGTGCAAGTTAGGGAAAGCATACGTAAACTTATCAGGTAGATAGGTATGTAATATACATGACGTGAACTTTAAGAAATATTATGTACAAATAGAACTGCAATTAAACAACATAATTTAACAGAATAATATTCTTAGCACTCAAAGTCAGTCAGTATGTAGGTAAATATATATTATTGTTATAAAACTTATAAAGTAACCTACGTCTCAAGAAAATGTAAACATAAAAGTTGCGTCTAAAATATAATCAAAATAATATTTCATCTCGTAGCAGGTAATATAAAATCTCATATCCATTTTTATAACGGCACAGTGACGGGTTCATGGCTGAATGTACAGTTTATTTCTGTGCGTTCATTTCTTTCAGTTCCCAAGTTCACGGAAACCAGACGGGACGAAATGGGGCATTAGGCCAAGTCTTTAAACGATCTAGAAACATGTTAATGCGATTAATTACATTTTACTTTCCTGTACAAACAGTCAATATTAACCACGAGCTAGAAACTTGGACGGCGGGAGATCGATTTAGGTTCGAACTCGAGCCAGTAGAAAAATCACGTACGACCCAAATCTGCGTAGCCGCAATAGGTGTTCACATATGGCGGGCTGGTTCTGAAGAATTTATGACTAAAAATCGACGCATGGCCTGACGACTAGTTGGTTTGGATATTTATACACGAAGCAATAAATTATGAAAAAATGGCGTCGCCCAGTTTCCGTATTTATGGTCAGATTTATAGAATTTTAGGACGGCATGGTCTTACTTACTTGTATAAATTAATTATATTTCTGTTAGCATCGATAGTCATTTTTATTTGGAGTAGGCGCCTACGTTATGTAAATCAAAAGAAAATTGATCATCGTTCTGTAGTTATTTTTGGAATATTCTTCACATATCAATAAAGATAATAGTATTTCCGTTTCCGCATGCGTCTAAAGCATATCTCAAAATCGTTTTTGCTTATCCACGTTTATAGAGCTATCTATCTTTTAATGAACACATGCTACATTGATAGCTATAACAAGTACTAAGGAACCCATATGTCTAGGCCATCTAAGATTATACCTAGCCACGGTGACTTGTCCGCTGTCATCAAGATCTTTACCATTTTCTTTATGTAAGTCTTCAAAAATCGGTGTGAGTTCTCCGAAGTACTGTCTCGCATTAAAGTGGCAATGGTTGTATACATTGTAATGAGGTTTGAATGTAAAATCAGTAAAAGTGACAAGGTATTCAAATAGCCAATGATTTTGAAGCCTAGTTCAAGGTTAGAGAGGCCCGTCAGTTTACATACAATGCGACAGGCATAGTATTCCGTCAACGATCTTCTGATTGAGTGATGTCTTGAAGTTTTAGTATTTCGAGGAGTAAAATAATTTTTACAACTTTATTTAAAGCCCATTCATCCTTAGTTGTCTTATCTAGTTAACTATTTTCTAACCTAAAAGTGAACATTTTTTGTCAAATATTAAACTGTAGGTAATGGCTTTGATTAAAAATAAAGCAAACCGATGGTAAAAATTAAGATTTGACTATAAGGACTCAGATATCTTTGTATACGAAAATATAGGGCTTTTAGGGAAAAAAGTGCAAGTGCAGTGAGATTCAGAACTTGTTTAGTAAATTAAACAAGTGACTAGGCTTTAGTTATATAGCAATTAGTTATAAATAAATAAAATCGCTAAAAGTGATATTTTTGCAAGCAAATTATATGAATATTGAGAGTAACGTACGAGTCGACTAAGTGATTAAAGTATCGCTGTGGCGATTAATTGAGAGGCTGATAATGTGTACCCTAAAGTTAAATTCGAACACAATGTACAGTCAGCTGCAGAGATAAGTAGACCCCCTTGCATATAAATTTGTAATCAAGGGGGTCTACTTATCTTTGCAGCTGACTGTACATATCTAACAGAGTATGCCGAGTAAAATTGGTAAGAGGGACAGGATCAATTCTTAAAGCATACTACCGAATAAGTTAAACTTAGCTCTAGACGAAAAAAACTAAACTATGTCAACGCAGTTACTCCAGACGGCGGTCGAAAATCTTAGCATTTCCGCGCATAGAGAATCGATATGACACGCATGCTTAACCATAGTTCATTATGTATCCTGGTTAGGCTAGGAACAATGAAGTTCCGAAGGCCACAGCACAAGTTCACGCGGGGTCGACGACCGGGCTTATCATTAGCATTCAATACAACCGCGTATTACCGGCTTTCTAATACCAGATTACTGAGATTACTTCATTATTATTACTATTTTTTCACATCACAAATCCACCACCGCTTGTATTGTGGATAACGTACCTACTAGGCGACGAAATACATATCACACATCACATCATCAGCCTATATCAGGCCACTGCTAGACAACGGGCTCTTTAGCGTCTTCTTCGTTCTTAGCGGGCTCTTTGCGTATGGACGCATTAGGAGGTAAATGCCCATAATCGCTACGCCGGGCAGGCGGGTTGGCGATCGCAATATTGTGTCCACTAGGATAATGCTGCTGCCCATCATCAATCTTCGATAAATAAATGGTCAGTGACACTTAAATCCCTTCGCCGACTCTTACGACAGTTACGACATCCACGGGAAAAGTTGGGGTGGCCACAAATACAGATACCTACGTCCTACAGTAGGTATGAACAATTTTTCGTAATAGTTGCTTAAAATCTCCTTGTGTGTTAAAACGAGTAATTGTATTTGGATATGTATTTAGAATGTTATAGTCCTGATCACTAAGAACTTATTTTATATCTAACGTAGGTATATATTTGATTTTAAAAGAGCTTGCTTTATTTATTTAAAATATTATAACTTTTAGGGTACTTTCTTTTTTCATATACAGAATTATTGTCCTGGGTGCTTAGCCAAGTTGCCAATCGCTAGCGCTTGCTAGCGCAACGTAGTTTTCCCTCTTTGTCGCACTATTATGAAGGAGTGACAGAGAGGGAAAACTACGATGCGCTAGCAAGCGCTAGCGATTGGCAACTTGGCTAAGCATCCTGGTCACTCTGCCCTGAGGATGGTCACGTTGTGAAAATCTCCTAATGATGGGATAAATTAATACTTACTTGATAGTTAAGTATCAATTGACTTGCTAAATAATTAAAAATAACCCTGTATAACCTATTTTAAGGTCTCATTGGGTTTTTGTTTAATCAGTAAACACATTTTCATAATTAAGTTGTCCACATTCATTTCATGACTTAATCTTAGTCATAAAAAATCTCACACATACAAAGTATAGCGTTCCATTCGAAACTTTTAAGCTAAAGAGGAAAAATACTATTAAAATATTACGTACCTACTTAATTCAACGATATGCTATGGAGGAAATTTCGAGTACCTTGTCTCGTAGGTATTCACTATATATTTTTAACTAATTGACCATACTCATACATTATTATTAAAATAGGTACTTTTGCTTACAAAGAGTTAAATGAAATATTCTAGACATTTTCGATTAAACAAATCATAAATATGTAAGCAGCTGATTAGAAATCTAGGTTCGTAGACATACCTAAGTCTAAGTTACTTAAAATACAAAAGAAAGTTTCCCACAAACATTACATTGTTTTAAACACGAATTAATATTTTAGTTGAGAGAGCAATATGTGTTTTTTATGTATCATACCTGAATACAAACTATTTATCTAGAATTTTCTATATGAAGGAAACTTGCTGATCTCGCACGACATAGGGGTGCAAATTTGAAATTCTCACATTCTGTTACACAATCCCCCACGCGTCAGATAAAACTACATCTATCCCTTTACCCAGGAATGTAAAAAAAGAGGACATCTGACAGATATATTTTACTGGTATAAGATGAAACAAGCCCCTAGAATTCAAATTTGGATTAGTTCGAAAAACAAAATCTACGCCCAATCTTTTCAGCGCTCGTAAGTCGTAACTATTGTTAGAGCCGTGATAACATTCGGCCTTCGTCGGGGCCAGGGCTCGGCGCGGCCCGAGTTCACGAGCGAGGGCCGATTTTATTACTTCAGTACATTTAACCCATTTTACTGACGCAATACCGCTTTTATCTTCATATAAACCTATCAATAAAAGCGCTTCCACGATCTATCCATCATCGCGCTCGAACAGTTCCCGACCCATTTATATTTTATGTTATTCATTAAGATTAGGGCCTAACGGGATGATATCACTGGCCTTGAACCTCAAATTACGTAGCAGTTCTCACGAGCCTAATGCTAAAATTGACAACGGCTATTTAATTGGAACAAACTGTTATAGGCGAGGACGTGACACATCGTGTTAATCAGCATAAATTAAATTACATTATTTATACTTTACTATTAACTAAATAACAAGACCAGTTCCGCGGTATTGGCAAAACGATATTGGCAAGAGTGCCCAACTTGATGTTTATGTCGTACATGTAAAATTGGTAACATACTAGTTAATATCAATATTTTATGTCAGATATTTATAAACGAATTCCTATCTCAGCTAGGATCCATTACTCAGTCAAATCATAATGTTTAGACGTGATTTTATGCTTTATTTTAGTGAATTCAGAAAGAAAAGCGATTTACCAGCTCATGCTTAAATAGTTAGGTGGTAGGATTTATATTTTAATTCATTTACGTTGAGACTTATAAAGTTTACAAGTAAACGCCAAGTACCAACGTGGATAACGTATCATACTACCGCAGGGCTATAAACGGTTACAACGAGGCTATATTTGCATTCAATTACCCACATAATCTATGGAAAATAAGTAACTGTGACGAAATGCTGCGTATGTCGATAATAAACCATGAGACTTGATCGGCCAATAGTTGAATCTTGCAAAATAGTATGTGTTGTAACCTACAAGGCTGATCCAAAGAGGAGATGGTAAGGACTTGATTTTTACGATTCTAAATATGTTAAAACCTCTACATAGTTTTATTAAACTGTGTCAAGAACAGAAAAAATAATCAGGGTGAGTACTTAAGACAACAAATATTTAAATTGTAACCTACATATCTATTTATTTATGACATTTCTAAAGAGAAATTAAAACTTAAATAATGTAGGTAATGATAACCAAATGCAGTTTTCCCATCATTTTCTTAAACCTCTATCAACGTCAAAAAGTTGAACTTCGAAATATTTTAAGTTTCGATTCAACAATACAAGCATTCGAAATTTTTCGGGAAAGTGCCCAACTTTAAATAGAGTGGATTCGAATCGGTCGAGACTCGAACTACTCGAGTATCGGCACTGCACCGAGCTTCGCAAGCTTCCGGTAAGTAATCGGCAAGGATGCTAATATCGACAAAGGAAGGAATTAGCACCGAATGAAACAGCGGTCGTTCACCCACGTGGGGCAGTTTGCGGACTCGTGCTAAATGCTCGCCCAATTAGCCGCTATACATCAAATACTGCGATTATTTTATATGGACATCATCCTTGAAACTATCTGTCCTTACAGATGACTAGTGAAAGGAATATCTACACCACTGCTCCCTTAGCCTACTCTTATATCTATACCTCGATATTTTTCTAGCAAGAACGAGAGATTGACAAAATTAGACATCGACATAACTGTTATCGATAAGTCTTATTGTAGTCGATAAATAAATGTTATAAATAAAAAAATGCCGTAGCTTAGAGATAAATTACACGAATGCAAATCATACTCAAAATGATACATAATTTTTTTCATATCTTGTATTTAGTAAACTCTAAAGTCATAGGAAATGATTAATATGAAATATAAGATATTTAGAAGAAAGCCTAGATGGGTCCTGTATTTCTCGGTTACATGTTTTTGCGGAGTTAGCATTTTTATGAGAACAGGATGAAATCATCGATAGCAATTATATTGATCTTTAATTTTGTCAATCTCTCGTTCTTGCTAGAAAAATATCGAGGTATACTTATATCTTATATCTCGCCAAAACATTGATCCAATTTTTTCCAGGATCAAGTAGACAAAAAAGCAATCTTTTCGTCTGTAATTTAAAATTTGGAAAGTGTATTATATCGATAAGATTATGGATATGGATAAGTTAGAATGTCAAAGGCCACATGTCACCTGATGCCCGGCATCGCGCGATAATAACCGAGCCAACGTACGAGGTATTTATTATTCACCGTTCATCTATTTCTGTAGTTTTTATCTCAATGAATGTAAATTAAGTGGGTTATTTAATAAACATTTGGTCGTTGAAATTGATAAAATATAATTGTATGAAATGGCATTTTATAAATTCAATGTTAAGTTCAATCGATTATTTACGTTATATTGTATTAAAAGTAAGTACTACATTGAAAATGGATAATTTATCGTATGCTTCAACGTAAAAGACTCTACATGATGAAGGAACATATTAGTGATTTAACAACAAGTAGGTACTTTTTTAAATTTTACAGGTGGATTTAAATAACGATTAATTAGCTGTGATATAATCCACAGCTCATAATAAGTAATATCAGACACATTGAATAAATAATAAGTGACCTAGATAACGACTCAAGGTACTCGTAATTTTACCTTTACCGTAAAAAGTAAAATTAATTTACAGCATAATCTAATTTATATGAAGGCAACATTTGAACAGGTGACATTTAAGTAGTACCACACCATTACTGCTTACGATCGTAATTTACATAGAGACAGTTGAATGGAACGTAAGTACACTAAGTACTAGGTGACGGTGGGTGACACTTGTACGATTCTAATTCATATATTATTGGCGCGAATTTATTGTACGAAACTCTCTTAGGATTACATTACCTCTGTGCGGTGTGAACTTCTCTGGAGGTTCACATGGTTAATTCGTGAATTAACCAACAGTAAATTAACATGTATTAAATTACATAATAATTAGTGCTTACTTGTTAGATATCCATGGTCTCGCGCAGACGGCCGGCAGACAAGATGAGCACGAGTAAAAGTGAAATTTGTGAGCACGCGCGCTAATTTATTCACTGCCAGTGAAAAACGCGTTCGCGCCAACTTAAAATAAACACGTGTTCGATAATTTGAATTTCGAATGTGCGGCGTTTGAAATTAGAATATTAAGTTTTTTTTTCAGTCGCAAGTGATGGGTTCGTTCGGTGTACGCGGGCTGGGAGCGGAGCGCGCGTCGCGGCGAGTAGTGGGCCACTGAGCTGAGCTGCCGGCGCGGGCGCAGCGCTAACGATCAACTCTTCCATTTTAAAAATCGAACGTGCGTGCGTACGTTTTCCGAACCTAGCTTTTGTAGGGTTGAACTTGCAGATTGCTGGCTGGGTATATGATTGATTGTATACAATATGCGCTAAGGGCATTATATATTTACCATTATTAAATTTAACAATTAGAAGGCCTGTTACTGTTACGATTTTTCAACATTAATTATTAATTTATTAAATGTCTCGGTAATCGACACGTATGCAAAAAAATGTGTGAATATTAATATATTCAATATATATATTTTTTTTTTAAGTTTTTTTAATATATTTATTTTCAAAACTACAATTTATGTACATAGATTAAATCTAACTAATCTACTTAACCTAACCTATATCTAAGATTGGCCCTTGTGGCATTGTACCGAGGATGCTGGCGGCATTTCCTCGCTGTATCGCAATACTGATGCGTTGTGCGAGGAAGTCGCCAGCTCTTCGGTCTCTAGTTACATCAACCAGACGTTGAATTAATATTCAATATAATATATTCAATATATAATATTGAATATAAATGTGTGAATATTAATGCTTCGTGTTTATCTTATTTTAAAATATAAAAAATCTCTCATTACTTTATATTGTTTTTGTTACTGTTAAATACAACTTTCTGTTAAGTCTTTACGATATTAAGTAAGTATTAGATTCATGAATATTTGAATATGTTACAACGTAAAAATGTTTATATAGAAGTAGGTATAGGTATAGGTACCTACTTACTCGCAATAGTTTGTAAGTAATTACTTACAAAGTACTTTTTAAGATAGATGCACAGACTGTATACTACCTACTCCGAACTGTTCTGACTTTGACAATATTTTTTATCCGAAAAAAAACATGAAAACTCTCTCTAGTAACTACGGCTCGTTAAAGACTTCCGGTTAAATACCTCACCATTACGCCGATCCTTACGCAATTATACCGTAGGGTGTTTCCATTTTGTGACAAAGTGTATTGTGCATCAAGGGAGGTAAGTACGAAATTACTAACGAGAGTGTTGGAAGCCCGACGCCGTAGGCGGAGGGTACGGAGGCTACGGAGGCTGACAAAAAATTGGTTGGTTAATGAACTTTTGAGAAAAGACACAGCATGTCTTTCAGCAGTTTCAACATTCATAATCAGTATAATCACATATGTACTTAGATAAACATGATGGGATAAGATAAACAAAGATTGCAAGGTTAAGGATTTTACGCATCTGCGAACAGGGCACCTGTTCTCTTAATTTAGTAAATTGGTTGTTTATTTACAGCAGCCGGCACCCTTTTTCCGCAGTTTTCAAGGGCAAATACAATCGAACCATCAACTTTTACATCTACTCAGGCAAGTGAGTTCGTTTTAAACTTTTATCGTGTCATACGTTATATTCGTACTTCCATAGATACACGTTATTAGCTCTCTCATCTCAATCCATGCCCATGGCAAATTTTCCTTCAACAGCCTCTCAACACCGTCACCAAATGACGGTGCAACGACCGTCCCATCTTCGTGGGATGCGACCCGGCCACAGCTGCAGTAACGGAAACGCGGGCAGCCAACGATACTCCAGGAGGAGTACCTATCGTTTGTATATTCAGTTATCTCAATCCACTGCTGGACGTAGGCCTCTCCTATTAATTAACTGTGCGTATGGATACATTGGATTGAAGTGTCACTGACCATTATTTGATAAAATATTGATGATGGGCAGCAGCGTCATCATAGTGGACACATTACTGCGATCGCCAATCCGCTTGCCTAGCGTGGCGACATAGTTAATAGGAGAGGCCTACGTACAGCAGTGGACTATCATAGGCTGATGATGATGATGGATGCATAGGAGTTAAATGCCCCATAATCGCCACTCTGGGCATGCGAGTTGGCGATCGCAGTTGTGTGGCTTCTATATAATGATGCTGCTGCCCGTCATCAATCTCATATGAACAAATGGTCAGTCAGCCTTTAGTGGACCCCTTAGTGGACCCTTACAACACACACAGGAAGAGTTGGGATGGTGACAAGGGCCTAACGCCACCATGCTTAGTTTTGAAATACTTTTAAGCCTTCTGAAACATTCTAAAACCACCTAGAAGTCCTATTATGAGTTTGAAAACTCCACTGGTAATAGGAATGCAGTTATTTCTTGGCCACCTTGTACCTATATTTAAAAGGGTGCGCTTAAAACTCTTAAAAGAGATTGCGTCTAATATGATTAGTTTATGCTTAAGTTTAGTACACATCATAACAATTGAATATTGAAAATGAAAATGAAAATAGTTTATTTACCAAGTTAACCACTAAAATAATTGAGACCCTGCGTCCTGCGCTAGGAAACCCTGTGTTACAGGACTCAGTTTCGTCAATGTTACATGATAACTTTCTCTAAACTAGTTGTACAGAGAGTGATAGGTATTTACTTAAACTAATTCTTATTATTACTACTATATATTAATTTATAATAGATATGTAAAACTTTATTACGTAGTTACTAAATATTTGTAAGTACAGAGAACGCCCGTTCAAATACAAGGAGCATTTCACAATACAAGAGTCATTGAATAAACGGCGGCCGGACAACCAGCGTCTGAATTTTACTGCTCAATTTAAGAAAACTATTTATACTTCCGTCCTCGGCGCTCCCGTGGGAACACCGGAATTTGCGAATGTCCCGACAACTATCTTCCGTGTAAGGTCCCGCAAATGTGCGTTTGCCCATGCGAACAGAGGAAAATTACATACATATTTATAGTTGAAGCTGTAGAGCATTGGGCTAGTTAAAGACACATCACGGCATAAAATTATTTTATTATTGCAATAATAATATTGTACTTGTGCTATATTGCTTGCTATTTTAATTCTCACTCAATGATTAAGAACATGCGACGTTATAAATTACTAGTATCAATTTTCATTAATGATTTGACTTTTCAAGAAAACTTTGTTTGGAATTTTCCAATAATATAATACTATCGTTGAGATCACGAAATGTAACGCATAACCAGAAAATATTACTTTCTCTGATTGTCACAAATTGTAACTAATAGCGTGCTAAACTAGATACCTAACTTCCCTATTGGATTTATTTATTATCCACGTGGACCCAATCCAAATTACAATACATTTTGTTAAATTGAATAATTTGAAATATGGATATAATCATGGCACTTATCTGTGGCATTATGCCATTTACTCTGGTTTAAAACAAGAGTTTGGCACAGATTACCTACATATATCGCTAATTGATATTTCAACAACACAACATCTCTGTCCATAATATTGCATTGTATAGGTTTTGATACATATCAAATATTGGTTGAAAAAGGTACTTAATGCGTATACGAGCCCCGATGCAGTGGAGTTCGTCTAGTTCGAAACAATTTTTACAAATTTTTGAATATTTTAAAAATGATCACTTTATGCTAATGATAAATTGTATGAACGTTAGTCATGGTTAATGTACTACATTTCAAGAGACACAACAATCTGAAGTACGCTTTTGTTGTTTAATAAATCGATTTTAACAAACCAGTGTCTAAATTATATTTTCGTCACCACCGTAATTCCGCGCTTATAAGCTTGACGCAAAATTCGCAGTGCATCAGGTGTACCATGTCGTCTTTAGGTAATATTAATGGCGTTCTTTACATTCATTGAAAATTTACAAAATTAAAAATTGTGGAAAAAAATTAAAAAAATACCTCTCGTAAAATAGTTTTTTTTTTAATTCTGATTTATTAAATCCAAATATTTTATACTCAAAGAAACTAC
>JALPQI010017639.1:0-15328 GCA_025490895.1 Thaumatotibia leucotreta | reverse complement strand
TAAAACTAAAGTTATTGACGCCCTAGGACATTGCCTAAGAAGAAGAATGAAGAATGAAATGGCAATGGGCAGGCCATATAGCCAGAATGAATGACCAAAAATGGACTAAACATGTGACACTTTGGAAAGTCGGCCGTCCCACAATGAGGTGGGTCGACGACAGCACCAGCCACCAACACCGTCACTAAAGAACAGCAATGGCAGGAGGTAGCGCAGGATCGCAAAGAATGGCGGAGGCTGGGGGAGGCCTTTAGGTACTCGCGAAGAGGTCCACCAAACTACTTAAATAGTTTATATTAATAATTAAGGAAAATAAGAAAAAAAAATCTTAAATAATGTAAGCTAACTTGTAAATTATAAATATTAGATGTCATATACCAAAGAAAAACGACCAAGATCACCTAACGTCCGAGGTGGGGATCAAAAGTACAAATCAAAATATTTAGTTAATAAATAATTTGATTCGTGTTTTCACAATACGTTCTAACTTGTAAAATTAAACTAACTCGATAGATTTCTGTTAATTTGTATCGGTGTGGAATAAAAGGCATTTTTATTTATTATATTTTTAGATTGAAAGGACTGTCACTCTGTTCATGAATTGTTCTCCTTCTTTTTCCTGATCAGTGATCACAAATATCACAATACGACACCGAATAGGCCTTAAATAGATTATTTGTCACTTTTTTGATTCATAGACTCAATTAGTGCACAAAGTACCGTAAATAGCTCCCAAAACGAAGACACTTGGTGCAAATAAGTTATCTAAACATTGTAAAGTCTTGCAACTTTCAAGTTACTCAGTAAAGCCGAAGTACAAGGGCTATGGCATTGGCACGGCAACGCTTTCTCCGGTCGCTTTTCGAACCACGTAAGGTCGTTATGGTGTTGACTACTTTTTGCGAATCGAAAGCGAAAAACCGGCCAAGAGCGTGTCGAGTGATACTCAGGAAGGGTACCGTACGGTACGGTAATCGTAGCCTGGCCTACTACCGCGAAAATAGAAATTCGTAAATTTCGAGGATTTTTCGGATTTTTCTTTATCGGCTATAAACACGAACAAAAGATACGCACCCCCGTGTAAATAAAAGAGACACGGAACTACGTATCTTTTGTTCGTGTTAATAGCCGATAGTTCATAGCTTAGTAGCTCGCGGTGAGAACAGTGCCTAAAGTGGCGGGTGGTAGCTACTTATTTTTAATAATTAAACCCATTTTAGTAGGTAGGTAAGTTAAGTACCAGGAAATCCACATTTCTGGCCGATGATGATACTTATAGCCAAGTCGGGTAAGTGAGTCATACGTATTTATGTAAGTTTTAGTTAAATACTTACTCCGATGTATGTTGTCTATAGATAACAATTTTTTGTAGTTTCCTTTAGTAGTGATTGATTCGCATCTAAGTGATATCAATTTAACGTTCACTGAGCCAAGCTGCAAACAAACATAACGATTCCGTTTTTACCTTTTTGTTGATGGAACCCTAAAAATGGTTGTGATTTATGTAAAATGGTAGAATGTACCGACATTACAGAGAGAAAAATATCGTTACATAAATACATGGGAAATAAATAGGATCACGAAACAAATATTTCTGAAACTCGTGCTGTGGTTGATGTTTAATATCAATTGCGCCATATTTATGGACTTTTATTTCATCTTCAGACCTGCTACCGGGAACAATGAGGTTCGCAAATTGGAGTGACAAAGACAAAAATCCCCGAAATTGTTTGAACTTCGGTGCTCGCGATAGCAGGCCTGCATTTTAGTAATTTTTCTTCTTATTTTACCAAAATGGATCATTTAGTTTCCTAATAGATCTTAATCTTAACAAAATTAGGTACAATATCAATACTATAATAAACTATAATTTTCGTGCAAACATTGTTGAAATCATCTCGGAGGATCGCACATTTTTGCGGGTTAACTTTTGTATTAAGCACACGATTAAGCATTCTGAAGTTATTTTGATTTTGACGACTTTTGAGCGAATGCTTCAATTTACAGTTCCATGGAGTCCCATGGCTGTTTGAACTACAAGGAACTATCATGTAACAGTGGAGACTGACTTTCAGATAGCTACTTTATTTCGTGAACAAATCTTACTCACATTTTAGGGTTTCCATGCTGATTAGCTGATTACTGAGTACAATTATATTTTGTTTTCAAACCAGCTTTATAAAACAAGATAGAAGCTATTAAACCCTCGACATTTTGAGTAATGGAGTGTGGTATAATTCGTCTAGACCGCAAATTATTATGCGTGACGCGACTAACTCAAAATTCAAAATGGCGGGCAGTAAATTAGTTCTCGACGCCAGGATTGGTGAAGTTACTTTTAGATACTATTTAATTGCTCATTGAACCGAAAACCGACGCACATGTTTTGACTTTACAACTTACAGACAGGTCAATCAGTGAGTGTATGATTATTTTTAATGTACCTAAGTATGTATTTTAACAGGACGCAGACCCAGTGAGGTACCTATACGATCTCTGATGGTTGCTTTATTTTCCTTATTTATTTGTCGTTTCCGCGACGGTATATGATTTTTTTGTAACGAAGGTCGACAACTGAGCTCTCAGCCCACCTGATGGAAAGCGGGAACTGAGGCCCATGGACCGAGACCAAAAAATCGCCTATGCGCTGTCTACCCTGAGGACTTAGATGGATTGGCTCTATCTATGCCAGTATACACCGGCTATCTTACCCCCATACCGGAACACAGTAATAACTATTTAGCGGCAACGGGTTAACGGGTAAGACGGTGGTATAGCTATCCGGGCAGACCCTGCACGAGTGAAAAGCCCAACCAGACCAGTGGCCCTACCGCGAACTACGAAATCCGCAAATTGCGGGGATTTTTCTCAGTCACTTAGAGTGATGTCTTCGTTGGAGTTACAGAGACAACTCCCCGAAATTTGCGAACTTCGGTGTTCGCGGTAGCAGGCCAGAACGCCTCTTGCGAACCACGAACGACTTATTACGTACCTTCCCTGTGACACTTGCAACTCTTGCAAGAGATAATGCACTTGTAAAATTGAACGGTTCCTCGGTAAATTGGATGTCTTCTAAACTAGGACAAACTCGGGGTAATCCGACGGATTCGACCCTGGCTGAAATTGATATATAAATCACTGTGTAACTCAGACGTTAAAGGTATAGCGATCGTCAACTGTTTAGAAAATGGCAACTTGCATGGGAATTTTCTCATGAAATTTCCCAGTTTTAGGCAATTTTGAGAATGTTCTGCAACGTGTAGATTACGAGAAGTGTGGTGGTTGGTAACTTGGTAAGAACGGAATACTATTAAAAGAATTATTACAAATACTACAAATACATTACAAATATATAATATATATATTAATAATTATTACAAATATGCAATGAAATATTGTTGCTATGTACCTTATAATAGGCTGCGATCGTTCATGGAATTTAATACAAATCTTGAAGGCCTAGGCCGGCAAAGTGCTATTTTTTAATTCCATTCCACATAATTTAAAAAATAAAGCTTTGATGTTTTTTTGTTGTTTATTTCATTGCATGTTTGAGAAAAGCACTATACTTACATACCTCGGCCGGAAATATAGGGTTGCACGCCTCAGCCCTACTATTATTATACTATTAATAATTATGTTTTGTGGCGGTAAATCATGCGACTTTCGTCTCGAGGTCGCGGTTTTACACCCCGGCACGTATCAATGAGTTGCTTGAAACTTATGTAAGCAATGCCGTTTGTTGCTTAGATATCTAATCTAGTATCCAATTGTGCTTTCTAGTGTATTGGCCACGTGGTGACGGAAGTAAGAATACATATATTATTCACCACAGTACACGTGTACGTTTGTCTATCTTTTGCTTCCTATACGCAACTCCTTTGCTCAAAGGTTAACTGGAAACTGAAAGAGATCCCTTACTGGGATAAGTTCGCTTTCGTTCCTGTCAAATTTACTGTTAATATGTGTATTTTACCTGTGTTTTGTGTACAATAAATAATTTACATACCTACATACATATATTATTATAAATATTATAACATTTATCCCTGTAACACCCTGCTTACCAACACATTAACTCTATATTCATACATCTAAGTAGGTACCTACACCTTTCTATTCACTTGGACTTGGAGTAAAAGTATTTACCATGATCCCGTCTGGCTTTTCTCCCTAAGCAACCAAGGGAGCGTGTCAAACTTCAGCAAGCTCGTATCAGGACAAGACATTCACAGCAATTTCAACTTTATTGTAATACTAATATCGGATGCCTGTAAGTTGTTAATCGTGTGAGACGCGAGGTTGGTTAATTCCTTTGGAAATATTCTGCATTCCGAGCATCTGATCATAACAAGAAAGATGCTTTGTAACGGGCTGTTCATTGTCGAGCTTGTTCGATGGAAAAATGTTCAAGGACGAGAGGGTTGGGACAAAGAATTTTGGGTCTATGCTTTTATTATTTGGGAAAGGCACGGGAAAGGTTATAATATTAGATAGACACTAGATATTTTATAGCTAAATATACAATTTAATACTTAAGTATTCGATGATATTATTTTTGTTTTCAAGTATTTGATATAATAATTTAGAAGCAGGAAGTAGTAGGG
Organism: Thaumatotibia leucotreta; assembly: GCA_025490895.1. Classification (NCBI taxonomy): domain Eukaryota; kingdom Metazoa; phylum Arthropoda; class Insecta; order Lepidoptera; family Tortricidae; genus Thaumatotibia; species Thaumatotibia leucotreta. The sequence goes on along the minus strand of JALPQI010017639.1, from coordinate 10,721 downwards.
TAAACTACCCAATATGTGATACCGGTCTTTATAGATGTAGGAAACTAACTTAGGTCCTATTTGTATTAATATTATGTAACATGGTAGTAGGAGCCTATTCCCTATGGATTATTTTCACTATAATAGGTAGTTGTACTTTTGTTTGGTTTTGTATTTCTCAGTAGGTAGCTAACCTAACAATAAGTTAGTCAATTATGAGAAATAGCAAATCATCTCCGAAAGCTCAAACATTTTATTATTCTATTACAGCTATGTATCATCATCATCATATCAGCCAAAAGACGTCTACTGCTGAACATAGACCTTCCCCAAAGATTGCTACAATGACGGGTCCTGCGCCAGCTATATATAGGCACACCTAATGTAATTCAAATAGGTAGCTACATAGGTTTGTGTGTGTACCTTATTACCAACCGGCTTGCCCAAACTATGCACAAAAACCTTATTTCATAATAATGCCGTGACACTAAAACATTAAAAGTTGTAAGCATCGCATGCGAGATGAGAATGCAAGGGGGCTTTCCGACGAACATGTTCGACGATGAATAGCGGGTACCAGCGGCGCGGGGTGAGGCGGCAGGGGGACCACGCGGCCATCGCGATCGCTCAGTACTCACAGAGTCTCCGACGCCATCGCGAAAAGGCCGTACCCGTCACTGCGCCAAGTAAACAACCGCGAGTGAGTGAAGTTTCGTGAGAACCAAAAGTGTCCAACATGGGGTGTGGTACCAGTTTTGTGAAATATGTGCTCTTCTTCTTCAATTTGCTGTTCGCGGTGAGTGAGAACCGGTTATTGGTTCCGGTTCGTGGACCAACAGCCCTGCGACGTGGCCATACCTGAGCCATTAAGGTTCTGAGGTTTACCTGCCTTCGGTTGGTTGCGTCAGTTTTACAATTTAAACGTAACGCTCGCTCGGATTCCGTCCGAGAGATAACAAAACGTTGCTCGAAGGATACAAAGAAAGACCGTAACAAAAACAAATCTTTACTTTTCTACGAAATTACAAAAGCTCGACCTTTACGTCTCAGATGGTTACTTTAGATGTCGATATTTTAAAACATCAGTAGGTATTTACATTATCAATGTTAAAAATACTATACGCAATTTGCATACCCAAATAAACGTAAATAGATCTGTCCGTGTGCTCATCTCTAAAACGCTACGAATAAAATAACAAATTTCTCAAACCAGTAAAAGTGGACACTGTGGTTCTAGTTACATTTAAAAACTGGATACGCCCAGCATTCCTAAGCTACCAGCAGTACCAACGTAATGAACGCTATTACGGTATACAAATTCACCTCCTACTTAAAATATTGCCTTAATTGTTAATTAAATTAGGCTGCTAATTTGTTTGAAAGTGACATTTACATTAATGTCATGATCCATGAACCTGTAGGTTTAAGTTTTACAGGTAAGGTAAGCGCGCCTGTTAACGTACATCAATAGTATCTATAGTAAAATAAATATCAAGAAAAAAACTATGAACAATGGAAAACGTAAAATTTTGCTGGAGATTCAGTACCTGTCAGAAGTTCAATAATTCATTTGAATATTACTATTAGCCAAAACGAAACTTTTTGCACCTGGCGCTCTTTTTTGGTCTCACTCAGCGCACAATGGACCTGACCTTGAATTTCAACGTTTTGTTAGTTACGATGCCCACTTTAGCTAAGGAACCAATCTCATTATTCTAAAATGTTTTTATTTTACCTTAGCAAGTCGTTAGGTAGTTATCTACACAAAAGCTTATTACTTTTGTGTTTTTCAGTCCTTCAAGTATTTCCATAGCAGCCTATTTTTTAATGGAACTATCCCTAAGTGACAAATAATAGTGCCTATGATTAAAGTTTCAGACACATTAATAATAACCTGTCGCTATAATTGGATGACATGACACACCCATCACCCTTTACCAATTAACACTGTCAGTGTACGTGAAAGTATCTTAAACAATTTTTTTACCGAAATTCATTACTTTAATTATAGTTAAAGTAATTAGGAATCCTAATATTCCAGATGAAAAGCTATTTTATAGAGATACACTAAAAACTTTGAGATCTCAAAGTAAAGCGTGTTGCTAAAGCCAAACCAAACGGTCGCGTCTTTTTGAAACAGGATTCAAGAAAGATAAACATCCAACAAAACATTCCAACCGGTACCAATGGAAGTCCATTCTACCAATCGCTAACAGACATGACAAGTAGTGCGATATCTAAAAGGTGGATATGAGCCATGCGTGCCATATGCATGGCATTTGAAAAGGGGAATACCAATGCATCATCACCTGCGGGGCATGTGAAAAAACGCCATGTGTGCGAGATCACAAGCCATACAATGGATACTGTAATATGCAAGATGCTGAGAAAATGTTATTCATACACCTTTAACTCTTTACAGCAATACAATATAACAGTAAAACATTTTACTGAAAATGGCAAACCACTCTTACCTTTTGATAAGATCAGTAAAAATGTATTTATTGTTAGTAATAGCCGTTACTACAGCCAATTGCTGTGTCGGACATATCAGACAAAGGATCGTCAATAATTTAAAAACTTAGGTAGCCACAGTTGGCCTGGCGTATTACTATGTTTTCTAAGTTCTAACCGAGGATGTGATATTGAAAAATGTATAAATACTTATCATATGCCTAAACTCGAGTAAGAAAAGAAATACTACATCTATCTCGTTAAGCCATTATCTCACACAGCCTTTAGTTTATTGAATTCCAAAGACTGGATCCAAACATTTTGTAGATGCCAATCAGGTATTCTTTCAATTTTATCATCATGTAGGTGCGAGGTGCGAGCGAGAAATAAAAACTAGTGTTTAGGTGTTCTGATACTACATATTGGATTGGCATTACCAGTAACTATTCCATTCGGAAATTCCCCAATGTTAACTTACCTGGCAGATATTTAAAATGTCTCTAGGGTGTTGCATGTTCCTCATATCAGATTCTACAAAGTCGTTGCCCGTGCACTTGTTGTGCCTTGTAAAATATTTGACTTGCACCCAGCGCCATAACTGGGTCGCGGCTTGCGTGACCAAGCTCCCTTCGCCCTGCAGGCAACAGGTAGCACCTACTCATTGAATAATTAATGCATCGTAACTCTCCGGTAATTTCCTAGCCGTTTTCCTGTGCTGAAATCATTTAATAGCGTGAAACCACAATGACGTTTGTCGGCAGGTATCAATGATTCAGCTTTTTGCTTGCATTATTAGCTTAGTAATAACAATCGATGACATGCAACACGACACAAAGGGTTATACAGGGTTCACCCGCGTTGGACCGGATCCAGTTATTGATTCACTAACGACTTCCGAATGCCACTGTAATCTACTTGTCTGTTCATGCTTGGTTTCCTTTAATAATTTAAAAAACATAATTACAAATACATATACACTATACCAGGGATAGAGTTCCTGCGGATAATAATGTATACTGCAAAATCGAGTTCAATACGTATGTTGAAAGGTTATTCCTCATCTTACATTTAAATATAGTAGCAGAAAACAGTAAGTCATTGGAGGAAAACGGACTTGAAATCACTTGCGAATCTTGCGATGCCAAAGATTTCTCACTCGAAGGTTGCTGTTATTAAGGCTACGACTTTCGTCGTACCGGATGCCCTTGTAGATATTCTTCCCAGAAGTAGGTCAAGGAAATATCCTCTCTGCAAAATCCAAGGCTAGGACGTGGGACGTGACTCAGTTTCTAAGCAGTCCTTAGTTTCTTGTTTCTTCTAACCATTATCCTTCTGGCTGATTAATTTATACGATTGACTATGTACCTAAACAATTGTAATAGAAATACTGAAATATTTGTTTATTAATTACATTTGCTCTTCAACTACACAGCTCCAAATATTATTTGGTATTCTTTTTAGGCTCATGAAATTCTTCAAGTGAACTGATCAGTAAAATGGTAGTGCTGCTACCTGCTACCCATATTTCACATCAGTTACTTGTAGGTACGTAGGTAATATTTGTAGTAGTAGTAAATCACTTTATTGTACACAGAATATGTTACAAAAACTGTTATACAGAAATTTAGGTACAAAGGCGAACTTATCCCTATAAGGGATATCTTCCAGCTAGTCTTAAAAAAATATATTTTTAATATTATTCCTAAATTGTACTGGATGAATACGTATATAATGCTCTTAAGTAGTTTATTTCTCCCACGTGACCTGACCCAAGCCCGTGACGTCATCGAATAACCGAGCACTTTCAGACGCCCCACTGGCGCCGCCACTTGAGCTCCTGCAAGCAATACTTGTATAATCAACTTACTGATAGGATTTATTTATTTTTGCCTCTTATGGCTGCTATTTTAAGAGGCCGATTATAGATATAAACTTGTACATAAGTAGCGACCAGTTCCACCTTCGCCCGAGTAAAATCTTTCTTGCAATTTAACCCTCTTCTCGAATCACTCTTTTATCGATTACAAATCAGCATCAAAATCCATTGCGTAATTTTGAAGATCTAAGCATATATAAGAACAACAGCGGGAAGTGACTTGGTTTTATTCTTCTTCGAATTTGTCAGAACCCACCCAAATTATCTAAACTCTTATATTTTTTCTCCACTAACGATTCCTCTTATCAGCGACCTTATTCTTTAAGTCAGGCTCGATGACATCATGTGTTTAAGCAGTTTTATTTACATTTGTAACACGTTCGCACACACCGAGCATAGCATTAAGACTTCATAATTGCGGATGTTGCGTGTCGACCTTGTTGATTCGATTTAATGCTTCATTTCACAATTTACAACACATGTCTTGCAAAAAGGATCTACATTGCAATACTTAATCCACAGTCAAATACACTAGCTTTATTGAATTATCGAAGTTCAGCCGTAAAGATTAATGGCATGTTTCTTATTGTATTTGTGAGCAGAATGAAGTCATCGGTAGTTAAGTCCGCCACAATGTCGAGGATCCTTGGCGACACCCTAATGAATATTTTAGACAATCTACTGCTATTTGGGTTTGTAGATACAGCTTTTAAGGTTAGTTCCAATGAGCTATACGGTTGAATAAACATACCAAGGTGTGTTAAATTTAACTAACAGAAAAAAGGTTACCGATACTGATACTACTAAAATCCAGCGTAAATTAATATTCTCACCTTTACAGTGCTCCAGAATCGTGTACATTACATACATATCTACCAAAAATAAGTTAATCGTATATATTATTATTTTAATTCTCTGAGGCTCGTGAATGGGAATGAATCTAACATTTTACAAGGCTCAGAAACAAAAGTAAAATCATTGACTGAAACTCCACTATCCAGTTACGCATTAGTCGTGAGCTTGTGACCATGAAAGGGCTTAGAGATTACCGTGTCCGTGGCTCCTAGCTCTATAGGCCTGCCGCCCCCTCACGTGGCAGCCATTGTCGGCGGTCGACGACCCGCTTATGCAACGTTGGGACACCTGGAGTTGTGTAACCGGGTCCGCTATTTTCTCTCATGCTAAGTTGATTGGCGTGAAATCGATGTCATGTCGGCTTTAAATATAACTTGTCATTGTCACTCTCTAAAATAAACGAATGAACTTAGAATATAAAATACAAACTTCACGTGACTTTCAAATTGGATCTCCTGATATCGGAGCGTCAATCTCACAATGCACCAATTACGGCCTCAATTGGGACTTGTATCATTTAGTTCACAGCTTGGCTCAATCAGTCGCTTCATTAAGCAGATAAAGAATGAGTTTCCTACTCGTTTATTCGTGCCCTGGAAATAAGGTCAACACCATGATGGGTTGCTGACCGCGCGTTAGCTAACAACAAGCTTGCAGCGCTCTAAATTCGAAAACTGCCCTTTCTCATGTATTTAGAGTTAATTTTTACTTGGCTGCACATTCCTGTGCATTCTACGCTTAACCTGTAACCAGTGGTTTTGCAGTAACGTGCTATCAAGCTGGCAATAAAAGTGGAGTAACAAAAGGCTTTTAGAGCGTGGCTTTTTAGAACTATAAATAAATAAATAAATAAATAAATAAATATCTTGGGACATTTTACACAAATCGACCTAGTCCCACGGTAAGCTCAATTAAGGCTTGTGATGTGGGTACCAGGCGACGGTATATATAATAGATAGATACATATAGATACCTACTTAAATACATAGACAGCCATGACCAAGGAACAAATATTTGTGATAAATAAATACACAAATAATGCCCTCGCCGGGATTTGAACCCGGAACCTCCAGCTTCGTAGGTAGGGTCACTACCAACTAGGCTACGGAGGCTGACAAACTATAAAATTGATGTATGATCTGTAATTTAGAACAGTTCACATTTAAAGATCCTTTTGCAGATTATTGTAATCGATTTCAAGCTTAGCTTGTAAAATAAATACAGAAAAACTATCGCTTCTCGAGCAAATCCCACATGTCCATACTCCATTATTCATAATATAATAAATGGTCATTGTTATAATAATAAATGACACACATTATTTCAGTTCCGTTAAAGTAAACATCCATAATAACATTAATAAACAATAGTCCATTATATTACGGAAAAAAAGTTCACATCCGGATACCAGCACCAAATTTTAGTATGTTGTTAAATATGTCATTCTGTATCCAAAACTGCCGGGAGACACTCTCTCAAAGGTCAAGGTCACCAGTAATGACGTCATCAAAATGCCTAGTGCCTAATTTCAAAAAGCGCTTATTTGTTCCCTCAACCGCCCAACGTATACCATTGTGTGTAGTATCAATCGAAAGGTCATTAAATATGCTCTAACTTTGTCTTTTCATGTTATAACGTACATCTAGAAATAAAAAAAATATCGTAGAGAGAATAAATTTTTTTTTTTACTCTTTTCGTACAATGTACATTTCACCAGGAAACAAGCGGTATTAGAAAAAAATGTTGTACTACAAAAATGTAGCCAAACTATTACTAAAATATATATATATATTACCTAAAATATACAGTTAAAATCATCGAAATCGGTTGAAAATAAACAAAGTTATGTCATTTTCTATATACCGCGGCAAACGCCATACACCCGCCATCCGCCCGCCCGCCAGTTCGAAAATGTAAATTGCACCCAAACTATGCAAATGATTTATACTGATAAGATATGAACTAAAAGCCAATTAATTATACAAATACTAGTTGTTTTAAAAATACTGTTGTTATTAAAATAAAATACATAATTTAAGAAAAAAAAACAAATTAAAAAAAAGTAAGGTAGAAAAAGGTATCAAATGAATAATAATAACTTCTAACTATCAATAAAAGAATATTATGTATAATATATTGCAAGGTTTTATTCTGAACAGTAAATTCTGGAGCAAGTTCCTTCACATACACAAAGAAGAGTGTAATTTAAAACGTTTTTTACGCATACGCCAACGTGGACCTGGACAAGGCACAAGTTCTTTGCAACTAGCACTTGCATCAGGAATCGTTTTCCACAATGGAACTGGAATATAGACAAACACTTGCTCTTCTTTTTTCCAGCTCCAATAGCAGGGATCAATTTTCTTGTGGATAAGGCAAGGCACTTCGTCCATATCTTCGTTTGTTTGTAGAATGGTCCGCTTCAGATGTTGATTCAGTTTCAGTGCATCTTTAGTTGGTGAGATCATAAATTAAGGTGAGATGCTTTCGATAGCTTTATATTCATATTAAATCATTCCGTCTGGCTATAATTAATTGTTATATAATTTGTAGTATCTCTGGACATTCGTCATCCAAGTGGTGGACGGCCTTCCTCTTTCCAGTAGCCATGGACAGATAGTTTATCACGACATGACTGTCCGGTCAGCGAAGGACGTGACCTTACCATCTTAGCTTATTTTTACAACCTTGAAACTCCTCTTTACATGCTTGTTGTGAACTCTGGCCGTGAGCGCGACTCCTCCTGCCCATCGTAGCAAATGAAGTATGGGATTAGAAGCAATCCCAGATATTTCAGCAATGGACGGATCGCATAAAAAAATAATCAAACTTACCTACAGGCAAAGTTTGTTCACACAAGCTAACAATATAAAGCACGATACTGAGCACGGAAATCGTTTTCCAGGGCAAGCAGCTTACATCAGTTCGTAACAGCAGAATTGTTTCAACTAATAATGAATATTCCGTTGGAATGACAACTGTAATCTGTGCATATAAAGGTAAAGTCCTCACTTCTTCCTCCGTCACTATGCTCTCGTCTTCACGCGAACCAGCCTATGCCAGAATATTATTTTACACACAGCCGCCGCTGAAACAAATAACTACCATACATGAGGGCGAGGGTTTTTTTAGAGGGACGGAAACTTTGATGTTTAGAGTTGCTTGCCCTGGAAAGGATTTACATGCTCTCGATACACGATGATAAGATCGTTAGCTTGTTTGAAGAGACTTTGCCTGTAAGTTTGATTAATTTCTTATGCGATCCGTTCATTGCTGATATGTCTTTGATTGCTTTTCATCGCATGTTATGTTATGTTTCGGCCGGAATCGAGTGGGCTGTCGAGTATCTGGTGTGCTCATTCATCCTTTTCCCGTTGCTGGAGCCGTAGGTTAATGTCACGGCTGCGTTACCACATTATTTTCTTCTAGCCTCCTTGTATTTTTGCAGAACCGTAGAATATCCCTGGGCGACCCCAGGGAAGAACTCATGGACGTCGACACGTCCATGAGTGAGGAGAAAGAACACCGATAAGTTGCAGGGATACCTGCCAAACACATAATGCCGCTGCGTATCTACAAAATGTATTCTACCAAAACATGCTGACTAGTTTCGTCTCTCCCGTAATGTGGACAGGCTGCTTAATTACTTATTCCCATCACCTTAAGATACCTGTTGAGGGTGTTGTTTCTCGAAATAATTCTGATCAACATCCTCAAGTCAATTTTTTCCAACTTCGTCAAGTATCGGGTTCTCCTCACGTCATTTTAGCTTGCCTGGAAGTGGTTCCCTCTTTCCACTCTCTCTCCGCTTCTATTTCTTTCAGTTTACTCAATACTCTATCACATACATCGTATGCTACGATAGATAGGCGGAGACACGCTCAAGGACTGCGTTCGCCACTTATGTAATGTAAGGGTTAATTTCAAGATTGTAAAAATAAGCTAAGATGCTTAATGAATAAGCTAGGACGTGACCTTACCGGTCACGTCCTTCGCCGACCGGACAGTCATGCCGTGATAAACTATCTGTCCATGGCTACTGGAAAGAAGGAAAGAGGAAGACCGTCCACCACTTGGATGACGAATGTCCAGAGAGACTACAAATGATATAACAATTAATTATAGCAAGACGGAATGTTTTCATTAAAAATAAAGCTAACTAAATAGCGGTAAACACTTTATGTTCACATAATACCTTGTAAACTGTGTGGAAGCAATAAATGATTGAGTATTGAGTATTGAAAGCATCTCACCAACAAAAGATGCACTGAAACTGACTCAACATCTAAAGCGAACCATGCTACAAACAAACGAAGATATGGACGAAGTGCCTTGCCTTATCCACAAGAAAATTGATCCCTGCGAATCCTGCGATTGGAGCTGGAAAAAAGAAGAAAGAACTTGCCTTGTCCATGTTGGCGTATGCGTAAAAAACGTTTTAAATTGCACTCTTCTTTGTGTATGTGAAGGAACTTACTCCAGAATTTACTGTTCAGAATAAATCCTTAAAATATATATATACATAATATTCTTTCATTGATAGTTAGAAGTTATTATTATCAATTTGTTACCTTTTTCCTACCTTACTCTAAGTACGTATGTCTTTTAATTTATTTTTTTCTTAAATTGTGTATTTTATTTTACTAACAACAATATTTTTAAAACAACTGGTATTTGTATAATTAATTGGCTTTTAGTTCATATCTTACTAGTGTAAATCAATTGCATAGTTTGGGTGCAATTAACTTTTTCGAACTGGCGGGCGGGCGGATGGCGGGTGTATGGCGTTTGCCGCGGAATATAGAAAATGACATAACTTTGTTTATTTTCAACCGATTTCGATGATTTAAACTGTTTATTTTAGGATAATAGTTTAGCTACATTTATGTCGTACAATATTTTTTTCTAATACCGCTTGTTTCCTGATGAAATGTACATTGTACGAAAAGAGTAAAAAAATATTTTTATTCTTTCCACGATATTTTTTTTATTTTTAGATGTACGCTATAACACAGAAAAAGAAAGTTAGAGCATATTTAATAACCTTTCAATTGATACTACACACAATGGTGTATGTGGGGCGGTTGAGGAACAAATAAGCGCTTTTCAAAATTAGGCAGCAGCCATTTTGAGGACGTCATTACTGGTGACCTTGACCTTTGAGAGAGTGTCTCCCGGCAGTTTTGGATACAGAATGACATATTTAACAACATACTAAAATTTGGTGCTGGTATCCGAATGTGAACTTTTCCCATACATACGTTGCCGTAATATAATGGACTACAAGTCCCGTCAGGTCAAACGATCAATATAAAACGATAGCATCACTATCGTCTCACTTCACTATCGTTTCAACAGAGTCAGTAACTATTTGTATTTATATGAAATAGTTTTTGCTTTTAACGTACATCGTACACGGAATAATCATTAAATTTGCGATTTTTTAAATTGGATTGGATTTAACACCGGAAACTCTTCTAAAACATAATCAATGACTTAAATCATTAGAGATAAGTTACAACTTACCGAGTACTTTTATTCGTTAAAAATCACAATC
>JALPQI010017638.1:0-34288 GCA_025490895.1 Thaumatotibia leucotreta | reverse complement strand
TCCACTACTCTTCATTATTTTTATAAATGATCTCCCAATAAATTTAACAAATGGCAAAAACATACCTTTATGCAGACGACACCAGTATTATTTTTCAAAAATTATTATTTAAGCACATTAAAAACCCAAATTTGCAATACTTGGTCGGACCTTGTCTTTTGGTTTGAGAGTAATGGTCTCGATTTAAATGTCGAAAAAAACGAATTACCTAACTTTCAACAGACATACAAATAGTATACCTTATGACTTGACAATTCCCATTGCAAAAGTGGATAAAACAAGGTTTCTGGGAGTGGAACCTGGACGAGCAACTGAGATGGTCGGATCACATAGACGCAACGCGAAAAAGATTGACTAGTGCTTGTTATACTCTCCGGAAATTTATCCAAAATTCTTACTTCAACAGTCCTCAAGACCATATATTTCGCTTACTTTGAGAGTATTTTAAGGTATGGCTTGGAGGTTTGGGGAAGCAGTGTTCACGTAAATGCTATACTTATTTTACAAAAAAAAGCAGTTAGAATTATTGCAAAAGCAAAACCTAGAGAACACTGTCGCCCACTATTATAGAACACCAAATAATGACCGTCATATCGCTTTATATCTACCTAATTTGCATACACATTCATAATAATTTACGTAACTATAGATATAAAGGAGAGAACAAGATACATGCGTTAAGGAGTAACACAAGTATTGAGTTACCAAAATGTAATAATTACCTACATTTTAAGAGGAGCCCTGAATATAACGGAATAAAAATATACAACACTTTAAATAAGGACATCAAACAATGCTGTAATATCGATGAATTTAAAAATAATTTAAAATCATTTTTAATCACTAGACCTTTCTATTCTTTGACGAATTTTTTGAAAAAATATACGAATGAAAGTTTAATCATGTGAATTATTATTTAATATGATTAGGTCCTAGTAAAATACTTTTTGTTTAATCCATGATGATTTTATTATCTGTGCAGTTGAATATTTTGAATGTAATTTTGACATAAGTACTAACTATTAATTATTATAACTATAATTTTATTTTTTTAATTTTTATTTGAAATGGGCTTACTCATGGCCACAGACTAGCCATTAAATAAACGTTTTAGTATTATATGAATTGCGCTATGTGAGGCTTGTTATATAATAATTATGTTTTAACGTATGTATTCCTTTAGGAAGTTTAATTAGGCTAAGAATAAATTTAGTATAAGATTTATATTTTGCATACCTTGTTGTGGCGTAATATGCACTCATGAATTGTACCGCACTAACATGACCTGTATTAAAATCTGTGTGTATTAGCAAATAAAATGAATATGAAAATGAATATGAATATGATGTTATATAATAGATAGATACATATAGATACTTAAATACATAGATAGCCATGACCAAGGACAAAATATTTGTGATAAAAAATACACAAATAATGTCCTCGTCGGGATTCGAACCTGAAACCTTCAGCTTCGTAGGTAGGGTCACTACCAACTAGGCCACAAAATAAAACGGTATACCTTCTGGTCGCCTAATCTTTTTCAGGCTTATTCTATTTTGGCATACTCGTACTTTTCTTCGCATAATTTGTATTAGCATAAATGTACTATCGCGTAGTAATTATTTCGGCATACTACTTTGATCGCATATCAAAGTTTTGTAATTATTTAACTTGGACTAATTTATATTTGCCTGATGTATACTACGCATATTACTGTTTTGGACTGTTAGTTACTGGTCATATACATTTCTGAAACCATAATTTTAGTTCCCTATACGAATAAAACACTTTTTCTTTGTTTAACATAAATTTTAAATCAATTAACATGCATTTTACATATTGAGTTTTTTACATATTTTAGAATGTTCTTTTATTTTGTTGCGGGTCTCTTGAATCTAAAATATTAAAATCTTAATATCTTATTTCAAAGTATAGATAAATTAGGTTAGGTTAGGTTAGTGTGTTGTTGTGTGTGTGTTGTAAACTACGCAGAACAGGGGGTCTGCCTCGCTGACCCTCGTCGACCTCACTATTGTTCCCATATATTATACAGATTATTTATTACACACTTGATTTGCAATGTTGAAACAATCGGTTTTCCTTAATCGCTTATATTTTTTTATTACTCATCGTCACTTTTATTCATAAAACTAAATGTCATTCTCCGTATACCTACTTTAGAACGCCTGGATGCTTAGACAAGTTACCAATCGCTAACGCTTAATCGTCAATCGTAAACGAATGGCAGCTAACTGTAATAGCATGTCAATCATGCCAGTTGGTAGTCTAATTTTAGGATTAACTATTTGTTTGCATCGTGAAATGATGCGTAATAATCATTATGCAATTTTGTATTTATACTGTGTGATATTAGTTAATATGACGGGTATGCCTTTAATGTGTATGATTTGAAATATTATGCGTAAAATATATATTTATGCATAAGCATAATATAAATTTGCATAAATATGATTCGCCTTGTCAATATTTCTGCTAGAAGACATTATGCGTAACTATATTATTACATTCGTTAGTATGCATCCCAATAGTGAACCAAATAAAACACAATAAAAATACAAATTATTCTGGGAAGCGCATTCTAATGGAACCGCAATTTAATACAAACTCTCCCTCGTCCCTTTTCTTATCCTCGTAAATACTTACTTAATTATTTATATTGAACGGACTGAAATAGTCCGCAACAACTAAGAAGTAAATCCTGACACCTGCCAGTTCTAAGTGTTAAAGCTTAAGTTACTTTTAGCTTATAAAAAATAAGTAGGTACAGCCAAGTTAAGACGCGCGCATAGTGCAAAAAATATGTATACAGTCGAAGACAAAATGAGGTGTACACAAAAATGTTCAAAAATATGTCCCAGTGCACTCTAATTCTGTGTAATAAGAACGTCGTAACATATTTATGAGCGGATTCTTTCGATACTTATTTTTGCACTTGACTATACAAGTCCTTATAGTACTAGTTATGTATCTTTGCTGCATCGATATCTTTGACCAATCCTTGTAGCAGGCAGGATAGCTATAAGGCGCAGGACTTATTGTTTAGCGGCTAAGTACCGCAGCCTGTTCATAAAATACTGTACAGCGTACAGTGACGCTTTTGAAACAACAGCGAAATCCAAAGCTTGAGGACATGTAACAGGTATTCAAATATCAGCATAATTATATCATCCATACTACAGGCCAACCGCAAATACATATCCGACATCTCGTAGTATGTTTAAAGTACCTAGGTAACTATATTTTCTATTTCGATTTTCGCTTATTTATATCCGTGGTATGCGTACAGTCAAGTGCAAAAATAAGTATCGAAAGAATCCGCTCATAAATATGTTACGACGTTCTTATTACACAGAATTAGAGTGCACTGGGACATATTTTTGAACATTTCTGTGCACACCTTATTTTGTCTTTGGCTGTAGGTACATCTATAGGTATAAGCATCCAAACCAAGAGAGAGCTGCGGTTGTAAAAAAACAATTTATGAGTGTATGAGGAAGACTAGAAGATTCATACGGGCCCGGCAAACTCATGATAAGCCTCTTTTGTATGTACATAGTGTCCTGAGAAAACCTTCACATCATCAGACTATGATAGTCCACTGCTGGACGAAGGCCTCTCCTATTAAACTATGCGTATAAACGCATTAGGAGGTAAATGCCCATAATTGCCACGCTAGGCAAGCGGATTGGCGATCGCAGTAATGTGTCTACTATGATGACGCTGCTGCCCATCATCAATCGTTATCAAAAATGGTCAGTGACACTTCAATCCCTTAGTCGACTCTTACGACACCCGCAGGAGGAGTTGGGGTGGTGACTAATGTATTCCTACTGCCGTCACCACACAGCCTTGACGGAGAAAACCTTGACGCGGAGTAATTTATTAACGCCTAGTACAAAACTTTTGATGTTTCATAAAATAATAGAAGTTCCGAACAAGCCAATTCCAATATCGTAAACACCTTTGTTCCAGAGTTTCTCACCATTCCGCTCACGTGCCCCGCCAGTCGCGGTGCGTCATCAATTAATCACGTTTCGTTTAAATCACAAATCCCGCAATTACTCCGTCCACGTTTATTTGGAATTTTTCGCTCTTTTCCAGTTATTTTCCCAAGGACGGACGGACAGCAACCTAAAAACGTTAATAAAAATACCAGGTTTAGATTTATTTCCAATATTTTATGGGCTTAAGATGCAATTTAGGAAATTTTTGTTTGGATCGAAACCATAATAATATTCGATTCACGCCCTCGCTTGTCTACTACAGTTGATAGCCAAATGTAATACTCGTAGTGTTACCACGTACTAGTAATCAGAATACCTTCACCTTCAATTAAACTAGATAATGTGTTAGGTTAGTAGTAAATGATCACTTACTAGGCTACAGTTACTGGAAGCCAAAGGAATTTATAGAGCAGAGCTATGCCATGATATATAGGTACATATTGGGTACATGTATATATTGGGTGATTTCAGTGTGTTATTTGACAAAATTGAACTTACACATAAATATGAATTTACGGCAGTATCGTGATGATCATGTTATTGTAGCATATACCTAGTTACCACGTATTTAGCTGATCTGCTGGCGTTACGTCTGCGCTTGAGTCGCCAGTACCACGATCTAGTAATGCGATTCAGTTCAGGACCTAAACTGTTGGCGAGATGTCAGTTCCATAAAACAACTGTCAACAACTGACTAGCCAAACCTAAATTGAATCAGGGTAGGCCCGTCAGTACAACTGAGACCAGAGGCCTCGTCTCAGTTGTACTGACGGGAAACGCTTCCAATGCTTCCATGACCTGTCGCCGTACCATGAGGTGCCGCTACGTTATTAACGCCTACTTACTTTCGTTCTATCTGGCTGGATCGTACTCGTGTATTGGTGTGAGCGAGCCAAAAATAAAGTAAGCCCATGTTAATAACACGGCGACAGCTTATGGTACGACTACCTGACGTTGGCGTCATGGGTACTTACTTGCTTAGTCTGGTACGCGACGTATGTCAGCACCTTTGCCGCTTCTGATACTAATCGCACTACACGTGCAGCTGGAGTGGCGGCAACCGTGGCAGGCAAATTTCAAGCATCAGAAAAAATAGGCTTCTAGGGCCGAGCTGCTAACTACCAACCCGCTTATTCATAAAAGTCTCCTGACTTAGCAAGCCGCTAAGTATTATTTGTCCCTTTAAGTCTTATCAATAAGTCTATAAGAGTGAAAAGACAAACAATATTTAGAGGCATTTTAAGCTAGGAGACGTTTATGAAATTATGAATAATGGGTTAATCTTTGAATTATAAAATTATAACTACTCGTGACAGGTAGTTCCAGGAAAGTAATTTGTTTGCAGAACATTGTGCATGTAGTTTAAAATTGACTCATCTCGAAGAGCGGACTCATTTAGTGATTACGGCACATGTAAGTACTTCTTTCTATAAAAAAATATTCCATATTGATCTGAGAGCAGATCTTTATCATGAACTATACATGTATAAAACATTTTCGCGTTCCCACTGCAGATTTTTCTTGCTGACTGGACAATTGTAAGGGGGATTTTCATGACGTTAATTATGGGATTCATTTTAAGAAGTTTTCGAGGGTTAAGGGATAGTAGGTAATTACAAAGTTTAAGAGCCGATTAGCAACTTTGTGATTTACATTGTGATTATAAATTTAAGTGGAAGCCTCAAAGAAGATTCACATAGCTTATTACGAGATTGCGGATGTTGTTATTTATCATTTACATCTACGAGTATCTTAAGGTAGAAACTATAACAGGATTAAGAAAATAACATTGCGCCTTAACATTTTATTATTGTGGTATTATCGTTTTAGCATGCGTTCATCATTTTAACGGCATGAATATGACCATTCACACGGGATATAAATGATCTCGCTTACAACTAGTAGGAACCATTTAGTCACAAAACCAACCTGTCGACATTTCTGACCAAAAGAAACTTAACCGACCTTCTTTTCCTATTTACTAACATCTAAATTCCTCGCACGACGCATAAATATTGCGATACAGCGAGGAAATGCCGCCAACATCCTCGGTACAATACCACAATTAATTGCCAAACTTAGATATAGGTCAGGTGAACAAGATGTATTTATTCATAAAAGAGAAAGTAAACAATAACAATAAACACTAAAATCTAAAATTAAATATCTAGTTAAAAAATACATCTTAAAAGGTTATATATACATACTTACAAATAAAAAACGTGCTCCAACTCCGAGCCCGACGGTAATGTGCCCAGAAGGCTGGCTGCATTTCCGCGTTGAATGGCAAGGCTCAGGCGCTGAGCAAGAAACGAGCCAGCCCTCTGGTCAGCGGTAGCTTCAATTAAGCGTTTTCCAACTTCTTTGAAAATGGAGTGGGCTCCAGGTCCCCAAGGCCCGAGGGTCTCTACCCCAAACGGCTCAAACATGCAACCGGAATCTAGGGCTGCATATTTGCGCCGCTTGAGGTTTTCAGCCGCTTCAGCAGCCGCTCCAGCTTGTAGCGAAGTTCTTGGAAGATGGGACGGCGCCAGAGTATCGACACATGTGGCGTCCCATACTAAAGGCCGCCCCAGCTTCCAAGGAACAAGTGTCATGCCATCCGGGCGTTTACCGTCGTCCCGGGCCAGACCTGTGGGCTCCAGGACGGCAGGTGTACCGGCACTAGTGAGGGCCCTGCGCAGGATATCGTTGACGGACGCGTGCCTTGCGATACGGCCAGCGCTCCTGCTGCAGGACAGACCATGCAACCCCCTATTGCTCACCATAACACCACAATGGCATTGATGGGGGGCAACGCAAGCAGCACCTAGACGCAGCGCGATAGACAGTCTAAATGTGTTGTTGTTGAGCAATGTGCCCAGATTTTTGGAAGGTAACGCCTGTAGCCATGAGCCAGACTCCCATTTTAAACAGGCAAGGAAACGAGCACGCTCTGCTGGGTTGGTAAACGTTTCTAAGAGGTTATTCCGTACCAGTAAGCAGAGCGGCTCGTCCCATTGTCGCTGCGAATGGGGAGAAGTTGGCAGGCCTGTATTAGGGCAGTTGATCTTCCAAAAATCTACGGCTTCTGTCAAAAAAGGAATTTTTAAATTAGTGGGGTATTTTAGAATTTTGGCGATTAAATTTTGAGAGCTATGGATTGAAGAAAGGAATGCTGGGAGAGAAACAAGCGAAATTTTGCGGATCCCAATGCCACCATGCCTGATAGGAAGGGAGGCTTGGGACCACTGATTGTTGTCCAAATGGATGTTAATGATTGATGACAGGTTATCTTTAATCAATATATCTAGTTTTTCCAGAAGGTCGGGGTACATCCAAAGGTGGCTACAACGGAGTGCATAGGTGAATTTAGGGACGAAGAGGCAATATTTTATGATCGTGTATGCCATGTGAACATTAATTTGGCGTAAGCGATCAGAAAAGGTACTAAACTTGTGACAGTGTTGGTTAACGAAGTTCGGGAAAGATTCATCTAAAACCGGCGAACCCAGGAGGTATAGTGAACTATTGTCAATTACTTTAATATTTGGTGCTACGGTGTTGAACCTTGACAGTGCAACATCTTTTGAATTATATCCGTCTGGAAAGAATATTTCACATTTTGAAAAATTGAATTCAAGGCCTATTTCAGCAAATTTTTCTGTGAGAACTTGTAAATCATCCAGCACAACGTCAACATCGCCGCCCAGAGTACCGTCATCCAAATACCAGACATTGAAACGGGAATTTAGACTTTGGATAATGGGGTGAACCGCTAGGCTAAATAAAGCTGGGCCTAGGGGGTCCCCTTGTTGACAGCCGACGGACGAGAGCAGAAAATTGTTTTTGAAAAGTAATTTCGATGGGGTGCTGTAACACTGCCAAACAAAGTTAAAAATTTCTGGTACTTTTTCTTTGACCTGTGTCAATAGGGTATCTCGATTGATTGAGTTGAACGCGTTCTTCACGTCAACTTTTACCAAAACTTCACATTGCGGGGTTCCAATAAAAGACCGAAGCGCATGTACTGCTGCCTCGCATCCTCCCTTTGAACCAAACCCTAACTGAATAGGTTGAAAATAGTTACTTAACTGACTTGAGACAGCAGTACAGCAGCATTTAGCAGCCAGGCGACGATAGGTTGAACCAACCGCTATTGGCCTGATCCCGCCATCCTTTTTAATTAGGGCACACAAGTTCGCCCCATATAAAACATCTGTTATTTCGGGGTTTACCGAGCCTGACAGCATCAAGTTGGTTAAAGCCGTTAATTCTCTCAGGAGCGAGTCTCCGGATTCGCCACATGTATGGCTCAGAAGGTCTTTCAGATGTTGGGGGGTTAAGCCGTCAAGGCCGCCAGCGGAACCATTCGGAAAAGAAACAACAGATTGTATAATATCATTTGAAGACACGTGAATACAGGGGACAGAAGGGTCGGGGGGGTCGGGAAGTGAAATGTTGGTATCAGAGATAGGATGTTTACTTCGTAAGGCTGCAAGGGTCTCAGCAGTATTGGGGGCTATTGCATCGGTTGAGAATAATATACGGGCGGCTCCTTTGATATCTCCTTCTCCTATTTTCGTTTCTACATGCTGGATCAAGGAGAAATTTTGTTTCCTGGAGGAGCTTGGCAAATCATTGACGTCGTGTGGGTTGAGGCAGTTCTTCTTAATTAGAGAAGTTAAAGAAATACCTCTCTGTGGGTCTTGCTTCACATGTAGGACCCTATATGGAAATGTGAGAAGATTCTCCCAAGCTTCTTGCGTATTTAGTCTAATAGCAGATGTTATGTCTTCAGTCAGTTTTTGAGCGACCTGTATCCGTGCACTGCGAGGTATTCGTTTTATAATTGGTGTAGATTGTTTGAGTGTACTTAGTTTTTCAGAGAGTGGTACGTGGACGTGTGTGGTGTGGGTTGCGGGTTGCGGATTGGCATTAGCGGAGCTGGTATGGGCACGACTTATGTGTATATTTAATCCTCGTCGACCTTTAAAATAGCGTGCTAGGGGACAATGGGGGCACTGCACTAGATTATCTGCTAGATGTGGAGCAACGTCGGACGAGGAGTTGGTGTCCACTGAATACATAAGACTTAATATAAATATATGTTAATGTAACCTAAATTAAAAATAGGTGGATTACCAGTAGGTACTACTCTAACTAATAATAACTATTAAAACCTTAAAAAATACACTAATAGCTAGAAAACAGGAAAATATAAAGGATACAAAATTCTATAAAATATTCAGCGACGAGTTTCAGTCTTAGGGCGATCCTTAGGCAATATTTAGTGACTTCATAATATTATTTTATTTCGGTTATTTTGCACGTGCACTTTTCTGGTCGGAGTTCATGCTCAGTTAGAGGATCACACAAAACACATCACGTAAATCTGATATTTTATCATAATTCATATTTACAAACATTATTTTGATAATCTTGACACATGTCATGTCAACTGCGCCGCGGATCGGTAGTCTCGCATCAAATTGGCCAGGGCTACGGTCTCTGTAGAGAAAAACTCCTATGGACTTCTTGTTTGTATCGTATAATAAGTTAAAGCAATATATTAATAACAATATATGTCGTTCAGAATAATTATCGATAAAAAATTTCTTCAGAGGCTTGTTTATCGGTTGCTATTACATTCTAATTCAGGTTAGTTAGCTTATTTATATTTAACTAAATGTATATAAATTCTACAGTTTTGAAAATAATATGATTTAATATAATTTTTTAGCCTATACAGGGTGTTCGTGAGTAATTGCTTTAACTTTAACATCATGTTTGGTTCGTTAAAACAAACTATGTGACTATATCACATTTTGTTAAACTGTAAAAAAAAAATTTTTTACTATTTCATACAAAATAAATATTATGTTAAGTTGAAGACCATTGTAAAATGTACTTTTGAGTTAGGCAGCAGTTAAAGTAGAGGCCAGGGATCGGATACCGGTTTTTGCTCCATACAAAAGAACGGTTCGAATTCCGTTCTTTTTCGTTCTTCGGTTTATATTTTTTTTGTTAATGGAGTAATTCAAAAATATGATGTTAATAGTTAATGTTAATGTTGAATACTACATACAGAGTGTAAAACATTTTAAAATATTGAGCTATTTAGAGGTTTTTCTAAAAAACCGGTTCCGATCCCTGGTAGAGGCATCGTAAGAAGTCGTTTTTGACGTTTGTTTGCACATGAAGTTCTGTAAAAATTTGACAGTTGGTATAATGGAGCAAATGTCAAACTTCATTGTTGCCTGAACGGAATAGTGATGTTACTGCTGTTGCTGCAATTTACCGATACGTCAATCGAAATAAATAAGTAAACTTTTTTTTATGGAGGTACGAATAATTGCTATAATAGTAGGTACGCACATATTTTCTAAAAGTTTGTCATGGTTTCGACAGGTCCTCGCGAGCCCGTGTGCCCGGTGGACGCGGCTTTACAGACTGTGTGGAACTTGACAACCAGATAAATGTCATAATTGTTATTCAATTCAATGTATTTATTCACATAAGCTAGTATTAACACCAAATCACTTACTAGTTACATCATAAAAATAAATAAAAAATTAAAATTATGTTAAAATAATAGTAAGCACATAATAATTACAAATTCAATTATAAAATCACGTATAATTTTATTTTTCGTAGAATAATAATTTATATACCACTACGTTATTTATCACCTAGATGTGCTCTGATTTTAATAAATGGTTTTAGTGAGTTTATATACTGTATTTACGGCATTTCTCTATTTGGCATATCTACATTGCACTCTGAGCTAGCAGCACGCAAGTTTGCCAACGTGGGTTGGGAGTGGTTTGCTATGAATTTTGCTTATAGAGGTCACGTCCTATCCGTCCTATAAAACATCTTACCTAAATGCGACTTTACGTCATTATGACGTCACCGGCTCCAAAGTTTCGCTGCCTGCTAATGATTCTAAGTAAGATTACCAAACACTTTTTTAATTCGGATTACCTAACACTTTTTTAATTAAACTTTTTCAATGGCAAGTACCAGATCTAACGCCCTTTCGCACTTGACTGAAAATTTTACGACGGTAAAATCGAGCGTTTCACAACACTATTGTGAGCTGTCAAAAACGACTTCTTACGATGCCGCTAGTGTAGTGTCAATTGATGACAGTGTTGAAATTCTGTAAATGACAGCACATTAACAATTTAGCTCCGTGGTAGCTACTTTGCTTATAAAACAGAGGGTCCCGGGTTCAAACCCTGCTACAACTATTATTTTTTTATTTTTGTTTCTCATTAATTTTTATGTGGCGTAGTGAAAGATAGTTTATTCGTATTTATTTTTATTATACAAAACAATGTTTCCGAACTGTCTAAATTTTAAAATAATATTTTATTTTTTTATCTTATCTTTGAGTTTTCGACATAAGTACCTAGTACCAGTGTCGTGGCGTTAAGAATTTATTAGGGACTAATTCTTAATCACCCGGAAGTGGACAAGCTGGTGGGAACCAAGTGGTTTTAGACGTCACGTCACTGATAGTCGTAAGGTATATTTAACCATAAATGAAATTACAGTTTTAGTATATTAATAATAATTACATTTATTTACAAACAAAAAAACACAATCCTGTATAATAATCCTACAAATAAAATAAAATTATCCCCTTTTTCGTATTACCTACAAAAATATTTTTACAAAGTCAAAACTACCTACAGGGCATTTTCGAAGTGACCGCCTTCCTTCTCCAAACATATGTTCCATCGTGCCCGTATTTCGCGGTTTAGATTGACATTAGTTGCACGCATTGCGTCAGCTTCTTCCCGAATTCGTTGCAACAAATGTTCTCTTGTCGCCACTGGTTTTGAGTACACTTTTTCTTTTAAGGTACCCCAGACATAAAAGTCTAGGGGGGTTAGGTCGGGAGACCTGGCGGGCCACGCAAGAGTTGAACTGCCGCGACCAATCCAACGCCCATCAAAGTGCTCATTTAAATACCGCCGAACACGAGCAGCGAAATGTGCGGGTGCTCCGTCATGCTGGATCCAATGCGTCCGCAGTGTTTCCAGTGGAACATCTTCAAACCATTCCAAATTGTGTAAATTCTGTAGAAATTCCAAGTAATTGTCACCATTTAGTCGATTTGGAATCTCCACTGGTCGAATGAGGCGATTGTTTAATACTCCTGCCCACATGTTTACGGAGAACTCATATTGGAACGAAGACTCCCTCGCCATCTTTGGATTTTGCTCAGTCCAATGGTGATAATTTTTTGAATTTATTATTCCTGCCCTTGTAAATTGAGCCTCGTCCATCCACAGAATTTTAGAGATAAGTTGTGGGTTTTGTATTAATAATTCATTTGATCTTTGGCAGTAAGCAATTCGTGAGAAATTGTCCCGTGGCAGAAGCCCTTGCACTTTGCGGTAATGGTAAGGATGCAGACCGTATCGCTTCCATAAACGCCAGACTTTGGCGTGTCCTATGTTAAAAATACGACCTATTCGTCTTGTGGACAATGTCGGGTCTTCAATGTTAAATTCATTATATCGATTTCGTCCTGCACGTCTAAAACGATGCCACGTTCCCTTGGCGTTGAACGTAGACCTATCTCACTGAACCGTCTATGTACCTGCAACAGTAATAAACGTGGGTTAGGTATAAAGAGACATATAAATTTGAAGTAGCTAGGTAGGCATAAATAAGGTATACGAAAACAGCTAATTACTTACATTCGTAAAAGTATAAGGCTGCGGTGTACGTCGATTGGGATATCGAACTTGATACACTCTTGCTGCTTCTGCGGCATTTCCATTACATAAACCGTAAACCGCTGGATGCGGGTGGCGCAGGACCGGTCATTGTGGCAATCTTTGGGGGAGGCCTATGTTCAGCAGTGGACGTCTTTCGGCTGATATGATGATGATGATGATGATGATGAAACCGTAAACAAAATGTATGTCGGCCTCTTCTTGGGCCGTATAATTTACACGTGGCATCAATGGAAGCACAGATATTATTTTACAAATAATTATTTCTTTGAAAATAAACAACAATAATAAAATGACAATTTCATGTGACATATGTATACAAGTCAAATTAAAACTAATCTTAAACGAACTCCTTTATTTAAAAGTGAATGTAGTACATGACGAGAACTGAAAACTCTTTACTTACAAAATAGAAGAAAATAGTATTTGGTTATGTTGTATTATGAAGACTTTACAATGGTTTAATGTAATTAAGTGAGAAAATTAAGATTTTGAATAATTTAAAAACGGTTCGAGTTAGGATATTAGTTTCTTGGTACAATTAACTTTATTTGATGTAAAGAATCTACCCTTGAAATTAAAGCAATTGCTCACGAACACCCTGTATAATGTCCCACTGCTGGGCACAGGCCTCCTCTCATGTATGAGAGGGATTATAATAATAATAAGGCCGCAGGGCAGCTTGTGGCGAGCTGTTGGGGAGTAACGACCCCACGGACCCGAGTGCTCCCGAGAGTCGGTCAGGGTCCCCGCCTCCGGCGTGTCTTCGTCGGTCGGAGTGGAACCCCAAGGGGACCCGTAGGACTCTCAGCTCTGGCTTGCCTTAACTGGCCGTCCAGAGAGGAGTCGTCAGAGCTATATGCTCCAGGGGTGGAAGTGTAAATTTGCGTAAGTCGCGAGTTGGTGCAGTGGCCGTCAAGCCACTGCGCAGAAAGCGGTGTACACCTCTCTACACTCCTGAGCCGCCTACACCGGTGTTGCCCCTGGCTGTCTCTTGTGACGGTATTTTGATTTGGTTGCCTTTTTGATTGCTAAATAATCATATCGTAAGATGGTACTTGTATTAATAGTTGTTTTTTCGACATTCAAGTTTAGGCAAAGAGATATAGGGAGATGATCAGTTACAGTGGTTTCAATAATTAACGGGGTGACGGGGAGTTTGCTTTTGAGCATCATATGATCCAGACAGTTTTTTAGTCTAGTCGGCTGGCGATGCACTGGTAGTAACCCAAGAGACGCAGTCAGTGTCATATAGTCATTGAAATGTCGATCAATGCTGTTTTCTTTTATGTCAATATTTATGTCTCCTATAAGTAATACGTTTTTGTAAGTCTTCAAAGTCGATGCCACTGATTCAAGACTATTATAAAAATTGTCTAAGTTTATTACTGACGGACTCCGGTATATGCAAATTAACGCAGTATCCTCAGTTGAACAAACCAAACAGTTACCATCCTTGAAATTTGGTTCCCAAGCAGAGCAACATAAGCTGTCCTTACAAAAAATAACTACACCGTCATTTTGTAACGAATTATTTTTAGTGGAGTACGATGTGTATCACTGAAGCTGGGGAATGGGTCCAGTTAGTTTGAGCCAACATTCACTAAAAACTAGTACGTCAAATTCTATTTTTGTTGATTGCAACATTATTATAAATTGGTCAAAATTCTTTTTGATGCTTCTTATATTTATATGAATAATTTTAAGGTGTTTCTCAGGTGTGGATACATATTCAGAGCACTGGTCCGGCCGGCACCTTACAGGTTCAAATTTTGCAAACTGATCAAGCTCCTCAATAACACCATTTATATCTGCCATATTAACAAAGATTTATTTTTAATTCTTATATATAAAAAAGGTACAGCGTAAGAACTAAAAATATGTACTAAAAATTATCAAAAACACCAGTATTTTTATATTAGTAATTACTTGTAAAATTATAGAAACTAGAACACTAATGGAATTACTCAGACTTTCCTATGATAGATTTTAAACAATTTTCGGTTTTTATATGAATGGGTTTTTCGTTTGGGTTAGTACGCAATAAAATTTTACCATATGAGTGCCAGCAAGAGAAATTATTTGATTTAGCAAACAGGCGGGTTTCGAAAAATAGTTTTTTAATTGCAGGTATTAAGTGCTCGTCCACATATACCGCAGTTTTCGTACCGGGGAAACCTAGTTGGTTAGTGTTTAGTTTTTCTTCCAAGGGTCTATCCTTGTTGAATTTCTTGACTGATGATAGAAATGAATTTCTCGCAAGCACAGTAGAAAATTCCACCACAACTGGCCGGATTGGGCTATAGTCCCCACGCTGGCCCTAAGCGGGTTGGGAACTTCACATACACCTTTGAATTTCTTCGTGGATGTATGCAGGTTTCCTCACGATGTTTTCCTTCACCGAAAGTTAATGGTAAATATCATCTGATATTCCGTACTTAAGTTTCGGAAAAAGTCATTGGTACCAGCCAGGCTTTGAACCCACAATCTAAATAAAGACCGATAAAAATAGCACTAACATCAAAAACAAATTAATTACTTATTAATCTACAGCTGTGTAACAGGGCCAGGTTTTCACTGACCCAGATTGTATAGGTACGTTAACGGCTAAAAATAGTACTCTAATATAATTACGCGTCATGTTTACAAATCATCATCATCATCATCATCATATCAGCCGAAAGACGTCCACTGCTGAACATAGGCCTCTCCCAAAGATTGCCACAATGACCGGTCCTGCGCCACCCGCATCCAGCGGACTCCTGCGACCTTCACCAGGTCATCAGCCCACCTTGTGGGGGGCCTACCCACGCTACGCCTTCCGGTACGTGGCCGCCACTCAAGAACCTTCCCGCCCTGTTTACAAATACCGAAACTTATTTGAAATTGAGCCTACATTCTAAAATATTTCTAGGAAAACTAAAATTATCTTTAACGTTGTGCTAAGGAAAGAGAGCAATTCTCGCTAAGGAAAGAGTTATAGTTGCGTTGAACTGGTCGTATTAATTTAGAATTATTCAGACGTACACGAGGATAATTATATTGCAGATGTATATTGTAATTATCATCGTCAACCAATCGTCAACTTATCAGCTGAAGGTGTTGAAATACCCATAGATTTTCACAGAAAGCTATTTTGGCTTTTTTTTCTTGTAAAGCTGAAAGGTTTAACTTATTTAATACAATGGTCTTCACGCAAACAGTCATATTAAAAAAGTCTTACAATTCAATTTTTTTATTATACATATATTTTAAAAACTACAATTTATGTACAATATATTAAATCTAACTAATATACTTAACCTAACCTACAGAGTGCTTTCAAATTAGTCACTGATACCTTGGCGTATGCATGTGTTCATGATAAAGAATAATTTTACTTATGGGACTCATATCGAAAAATCGAAAAAATAAAATCACTTTCTATGAAATGTTGATCACCCGATGAAACCACTTTGTATGAAAAGGCGATTTTTTTAAGGAAAGTTGTCCGTTATCATGAACACATGCATACCCTAAGGTATCGGTGACTAATTTGAAAACACCTTATATAAATCTAAGATTGGCCCTTGTGGCATTGTACCGAGTATGCTGGCGGCATTTCCTCGCTGTATCGCAATCCTGATGCGTTGTGCGAGGAAGTCGCCAGATCTTCGGTCTTTAGTTACGTTAACCAGACGTTTCGCGATCTCAGCAAACAATTTGCGGGCGCTGGGGCCCCATGAACCTGAAGTTTCTACGCCAAACGGTACAAAACCGTAATTGAAAATAATCTTACGTTGGAAATATTGGCATTTGATATTATGAACTCCACTTATTAGGATTTGATCATACGAGGTGAAAAATTTTTATATGACGTTTCCATACATTTGGGGTCTGGTATACCCCACCTTTCATATGCCGAAGTATTGATACGAGTGAGTAATGTGAAACTCTGAATAAATGTATAAGTAGCATAACTGACGATTCGAAAGTGCTTGTTGCTAAGCCTACTCAATAAATATTTTTTGACTTTTACTTTGACTTTGACTCTTAATATAGTTAAATATCCAATGCTCCAAAGAAATCACAAAATTATTTTTACTATTAAAGAAAAAAATTACAGAGTTTTATACAAAAAAAAAAAATATCATTTCTATATTTTCCCGCTTTCCGATGAGCCGGTCATTTTGGCAATCTTTGTAGGAGGCAGGTATGTTGAGCAGTGGATGTCTTTCGGCTGATATGATAAAGATGAAATATTTTTTTACGTTTTTTCAGTTACATTGAAGAAATCAGAATGTAGGCCTAGCACCCAGCTATTATCCGATGCCAGACAGCTCATTTCAATGCAAATTGGTTGCTCCCGCTCATTTAGCGTTCTGCGGCTGCGAACTGTTAGCGTTCGGTTTTGTCAATTATTTGAGCAATTATCTCAAACATATAAATGATAAGTTCATTGTTCATTTAAGTAGATATTTCATTGAAATAATTTGGGCTTGTTAAAATATCAACTAGCGCTCCCATATATCTTCTGCCCCAAAGTTGATCGTCTCTAGGTTGGATTTCTAAATTAATTACTCGTATTCACCAAATTTTCATACATAATTATTTCGTAGAATAATGAATTATAAATGGGAAATGCTTCAATATAATTAATTATGTGTTTTCATTCTTCATCTTAATTAGGGCTTTTTGACAGAGCAACGATTCGCCCGAAATACACACAGTTTTTGCACGACTGTTGCGTAGGTATATTTACTTATTTAGATACTAGAGCTTGTTCATTACGATATATGTAAGTCTGAAAATCGATTATTATTGAAACGAGTTGCGATAAATTAAAACCTGACCGAAGGCACGATACAAGTTACTAATATCCTTTTAATAAGGCGAAATAAATATAATGGGCTCAATTGAAAAGCTCAATTAAGACTTGCGATGTGGGTACCAAGCGACATATGTAATAGTTACATATAGGTATTATATGTTGTACATGAACAAGAAATAAGTATTTGTGATAAATAAATACACAAATAATGCTCTCACCGGCAGTAGAAACAGGGGCTACCAGCTTTGTAGTTTTCGTATACAGGGTCACTCTGCCGACAACTTGTATACTAATTGGTAAACTAAATTTAAATGGTAGAAATACAACCCGTCATCTAACTACCTACTCGTGTTTCTCCTGAAAGTGCTCGATATACTAATATTTGCACAGAATTCAAAAGTTTATCTTGCAGTTAAATTGATTGTTCTACTGTACTCGGAATAGTGAACTCAGAACTAAGTATGTTTAGTTTGCTACAAGTCTAAGAAACTTGTTAAACACTCAATTTAAGTGGAGCGTTTGCCGTATTGATAGTTAGCAATAGTTGGTTGTGGTTGGCCGTGTGGTGACGGCAGTAAAAATACATTTGTCACCACCCCAACTCCTCCTGCGGGTGTCGTAAGAGTCGACTAAGGGATTGAGGTGTCACTGACCATTATTTGATAAAAGATTGATGATGGGCAGCAGCGTCATCACAGTGGACACATTATGCGATCGCCAATCCGCTTGCCCAGCGTGGCGATTATGGGCATTTACCTCCTAATGTGTCTATACGCATAGTTAATAGGAGAGGCCTACGCCCAGAAGTGGACTATCATAGGCTGATGATGTATGATGTAATAGTTAGTCATCATTTTCGAAACATGGTTTAGCTTAACTCAAATTGTATATCTTCTTTTTTACAAAGAAAGATTGTTAATCTTTATGTTCCACCTGACTTGTGACTTTGGATTCAACCAAATTACTTAACTGTTTTGGAAACAGAAACATAGAAATTAGTTAAATGTGTAGCCACATAGTAACATGAGTAATAATGTTTCGTGTGTGTATATTTCTTTCTGTAGACCAAAACATGTTAATTATGCCTTTAACCCTCGTTAAATGCTACCATTTTTCGCTTGACATTATTTCACTTTAAATGGTATGTATTTTACAGGTAAGTAATTTTCGATGTCAAAGATAATTATCTACATACCATAGCATATTCATCGTATTTAGTATTTCCAGTCATACGTGTAGAAGCAAGCATGAGCATTATAATGTTTAGTCGAGCAATCTTTGCTTAAACACACCGGCGTTCATGTGAGTCGATAATGTTTATGATTGTTATTTTACTATCTATTGGCGTCAGAGCAAAAGTGAACCCCAATGGACCCACCGTGGTTAGTGACTTCGTAAATTGTGTTGGTGAAATAATCGATAAGAGTTTTACCCAGTCTGGACTACTGTATTTTGTAGACACGCTAAATGTTAGCATACCGGTGGCTGCAATAAGACATGGCATCATGGAATCTGTGCATAAAAAACTTAAATATTCAGTAAAAGTATCAACACCCACGAAAAGAGACAAAGGAATATGCATAAATAATGATAACTCAGTCATAGATATGAACATTGGGTTACGCATGGATGCATTTGAAGCTACGCCTTTGGCTGACTACTTCATTGCAATCATAGAAGAGTATAAAGATTTTACTTATATAATGAGCAGACTCATTAGAGCAAGAAGTTGGAATCCACGTGCATTATTCATACTGGTATATTTCACGGTAACTAGTTCACATGATCAAAACATTAGACACGTGGAAGACATGCTGTTTTGCCTTTACAAAGTTAATGTAATAAATGTTGTTGTAATAATACCAAAAGTTAATGACATTCGAAAAGCAAATATTTATAGTTGGCGGCCTTATGACCCACCGAAGTACTGTGGATATTACAATGAATCAATTAGAAATAGACTAACCGTTGAAAATGTATGTGAACGAGGTAACGTTAAATATGCAAAAAAGATTTTTGAATCAAGAATTCCGAGTGACATGATGGGGTGTGGCTTAAAAGTCCTTGCATTAGAACGACAGCCATTTGTGAGTAACAATCATTTGGATCCTAACATTGAAAGATTATTGATCAACCAGGCTGCAAAACGATATAATCTTTCACTTAATTACGAAATCCTGAATTCATTTCGTGGTGAAAAATTATTTAATGGTGATTGGGACGGAGGCCTGAGACTCTTAATGCAAAAAAAAGGTCACTTACTGTTGGGTGGAATTTTTCCAGATGATGAAGTCCATCAAGATTTTGACTGCAGCTCGACTTATTTAACTGACTCTTATACTTGGGTCGTTCCACGAGCGTTACCAAGACCAGCTTGGTTATCTCTTTTTGTGATATTTCAAAAAACAGTATGGTTGACTGTTATAGCTTGTTTCATTATTATTGCCGTAAGCTGGATGATATTGGCTAAACTTAGCAAAGATCCGACTTACAGAACCAATCTAGATCATTATTTTATTAATACGTGGCTTAGCAATTTGGGATTTTGTGCATACTCACGACCAGTTACCCATAGCTTACGCTTATTTTATGTGTTTCTAAATCTTTATTGCGTTTTATTACTAACCGCATATCAAACAAAATTGATTGATGTTTTGACAAACCCAAGTTTCGAATACCAGATCTCAACCACTGAAGAATTGGTTGAAAGTGGTTTGAAATTTGGTGGTTCTGAAGAGCTGCATGATCTTTTTGAGAATTCTACGGATCTCATTGATACATACTTTTTAGAAGAGTGGGTGAGCATTTCCGACAAAAGAGATGCGTTAATAGATGTAGCAATCCATCGTAACTTCTCTTTGTTGTGCAGTCGCTTAGAATTAGCGTACATATCTGCCACAATACCTGAACTGAGTGATCGTTTTGGAAATTATATGTATTATGCTTTTCCAACGAATGTTTTTACTGTCCCTATGGAATCAGTATCTATGAAGGGTTTTCCGTTTATGAAGGGATTTTCTAGTACCTTAACATATTTCCGCCAGTACGGTGTCAATAATGCAGTGATAGCATTTTTTGAAGGTTACTTGTCGCGGCAGCGAGCAGTACTTCTGAACGAATTAGACAGTGAATTTAGTAAAAGAGACTCTCTTTCCATTCAAACTCTTCAAGGAGGATATTTCGCGCTTATCTTTGGATCTGCTTGTGGTACACTTGTTTTTATTATAGAGATCATCTTGAACTCGAAATTTGTTAGAAATATAAAAATTTGTAAGAAATATGTCTAGTTATATGTGATCACGTAAATAAAAATACATTTTTTAACAAAGTTTTTATTTACTATGTGCATAAATTACAAAACCATCTTCTCAAAACTTAATCTATTACTGTACAAATAATTATAATAATGTACGAATTAAAACTTATTATTTCTAAAGACTAGTAACTACGTGGATGGAATAAGATGAAATCTTCTAAAATTACTCTTACGTAATAAGTTAAGTTTAGTAATCTACATATTATTGCCATACATTGTTCAAAATCATCGTTTTTTTTTTACATTTCGTTATTATCAATGATTACGAAATATTTCGTTATCACTTTACTTTATTCAAATAACTGTCAGGATCTAAGTTACCGATAATTTATTAAGATAATAAAGTTGTGTTAAGATTTTTTCTAAATTCCACTGTTTTTGATAGAATGGTAGCCAGGGATATAATTAGGTGAAAAATTATTTTACATTACCAATAAGACCATTTTATAGCAGAGAAAAAGTTCCTTTTAAACTGAGCGTTTTACAGCCAACCGTATTTGAAATGGCCTCAGCACAAAAACGCCCATCTAATCTGAATATTATTAACATAATTGGCCCACATTTGCACAGTTCCGAATTCAAATTGTTAAAGTTTCTCTCCTTCCAAATGCTGCACGTTATAGTACGAATGGTCGGGAAACCTCTCGAGCTCGATGTAGTCAGTTTCAGTGCAGAGCAGGCGCTCGAGCATGGAGACTACTTCTTTGAAGTCAGGTCTTGAGGAAGCTTCGGCCTCCCAACAGTAGTACATTATGTTGTAGAGCTCTCGACGGCAATGCTCGGGTTTTTCGAGGCGGTGTCCTTCTCGGACCTGGAAAAGGGATTGTAGTTCATTAGAAAATTATATTTTTCAATTAGATTTAGTACATATATAAACCTGCGTTTTATATTTAAAACCTTATAAAATATTATCCATAAAAGGATTTGTAAATCGAAGTTCAGCTGTACAAAAAAATTAGCTTTTCAGTCAGAAATTGTCAATGTTTTTCTGAAATTAACTAAATTATCGTTTATCTTGCACTGACAACACTTCGAGTTCGAAATGTCACTGACCATTTATTTATTGATGATGGGCAGCAGACTGCAGTGGAGTGGACACACTACTGCGATCGCCAACCCGCTTGCCCAGCGTGTCGATTATGGGCATTTACCTCCTAATGCGTCCATACGCTTAGGTAATAGGAAAGGCCTTTGTCCAGCAGTGGACTGATTATAGGCTGATGATGATTCGAGTATTAATTAAGAGAGTTTGGTATTCTTACCTTTCTCATGACGTCACCCGCTGACAATCCAGGGTAAGGAGTGGACCCCAGAGTAACAATTTCCCAGAGAAGAACACCAAAGCTCCAAATATCCGACTTTACACTAAAGATGTCGTCGTACAGCGACTCTGGCGCCATCCACCTGGAAATTAATAATTTATATTCCGGTTAAGTTTTACTCACATCAAACTAAGTTCAGTAATTCAGTCAATGGCATTAGTACATTTCGTTACAAGTGTTGGAGCCCGAGTGAAACGAGGGCGACAATCACCCGAGTTAAAAAGAAGTTTTTACACGTGTATCGAACGACTTTTACATAACAAGTGTCTTAAAAAGAGAAATTAACGCACACCAAGCGTGCGCAAAGTTTACACTTGAGTTAAGTTTTTGCACGTGTAAGGGACGATTTTTTTCATAACAAGTGCGTCAAAAAGAGAAATCAGCGCGCGCGAAGCATTGTCTTAACCATAGAGGCGTGGTCAGATATTTTTGAGGGCTCCGGAGACTACGATATATCTGATAGCGACGGTATACATTTAACTTCGGCTGAGCCTCCAACAATAATAATATCTTACATAAGTAGGAAACAAACACCACAAAATATTATCCACAAATAGTTTCGCGGCCTTTGTTTTATAAAGTTATAAAAGCGAGCAATTATATTTCATTAAATAAAATTTAGCTCTACCGCTTAAAGTGTGCAAATATGTAGGTATGTACCTATATCATTGGCAAAATCGATATAATTATAACTACAAATATTTATGCTCGTGACAGAAATAAATACTCTATCCTTAATATTCTTTACTTAGGCATATAATTCACTACCTACATTAGGTAAACTGTTACGTAGTTGTTAAATTCTATTTACTTATACATTTATTCTCAAGCTCGTGTGTGAGTGTAGATGTCTGCTACTGGATAAATGATCCAGTTCGCTTAACCTTTTAACCCAGCACTAAATAGTTTGCTCGAAACTCTGAGAATCGATTGTTTGATGTTTGTTTACACATTGAAATCTTAAGAGGATAGTGGGTGGATCCATCCGTATCAAATTTGGATAATGGGGCCGCAATACAGTAGGTAAATCATTTATTTTGATATTTAAAAGTATAATATACTATGTTCAGTCTTTCAACGAACCTTTTTCATTTCATACATATATTATAATTCTTGTGTTCTACATCTTAAACCCAGGGTTCAAGAGTTTTTCTATTCCACTTTCATTACTATTTGACGTATGCAAGTTACAATGTGAAAAGTTTTATAAAATGTATGTATAAAATGAAAAGAGAAGACAATAAAATATATGTATTTTAGAAAAATATCAAGCAAAGTTTTATTATGTTTGCCAATTTTGTGTCAATGTTACAAGTAATAAAATTTTGTGTACTGGTACATTACTTAGACCAGACACAAATGTCTCAAGCACACCAAATGTTGTTAAACTTTTTCTAAAAGTAATAGTACAGATTATCTTTACCCCCGTTACATGTAGAGGTAGAATCTTTCGAATACATTTTGTAATACCTATGTGTGTAATTTTACCTATTCTCTTACCCTTGTATAACGCGCCTACACAAGGCAGCTATATTATGTAACTGTCTGTTTAAATTAATAGAATAGCCTCTTAAAGGATTGGTGACCCAATTAAGGAGAGCGCACGATCCGGAACTTTGTGGAACTAGGTATTTCAATTGACGAAGATCTATTTGTCAACAGCCAACAGAAAAGCCCTAGTTAATGGTTACTTATACTAAAATGTATGTAATTAGATTCCTATACAAACGTGGTGCTACTTGAGGAAACCGAATCATTGTAACAGCACATTTCTACGTATATTTCATAGAATATGAACTATGTACTCATAGTTATTGTTAGACACAACAGGAGACAGTAAACCAGCGTATAATAATAAGTATCTTGTGAGGATGTTGTGCGTATGTTTGTCTGTGCACATAAATAAATGTCGTCATTTATCTTCAAAACAAATAGTCCTGTTTTCTTACTGGTTTTTGTAAGGATATTGTAAACATTGGCAATGGTTAGTTTTTTCCTTACTTGAGGTTATAATTTAGAGGTGTTTTATTAAATGTAAGTACTTTACAACTACGGATAAGTAGGTGCATAGTTATGATATTTTAATATTTTTCCAATTGGTAATGAATGCGCACTATTTAAAGTGGTGGGTTATATATTTATAATATTTTATAATTAATGTATCTAAAACGTCAAGAAGAATACCGAAAAGGTTATGATATTATCATTTAACATTTTAGCATAATTATGGCTTTTGGTATTACTTTCTAGTCTTTATAATAATATTTGGATTCTTCACAACTTTCACGAAAATTATTCTACATAACATACTTAGGTAAATGGCCAGGTATTTGGCGGCGACATTGTGAAGTTGAAATCAAAGACGATGTCTATGGAAATTTACGTGTGTAAAGGTTTTTGATGTAACTTGGCAAGAAAGTAAGAAAATAAAAAGTCATCATCATCATCATCATCATCATAAGCCTATGATAGTCCACTGTTGGACGTAGGCCTCTCCTATTAACTATGCGTATAGACGCATTAGGAGGTAAATATCCATAATCGCCACGCTGGGCAAGCGGATTGGCGATCGCAGTAATGTGTCCACTATGATGACGCTATGAACACTATATATAACACTATGACACTATGAAGTTAGGTATATGTTTTTGAAACATTTTTAGTAGTTTTCATCTAAAAGTCTCATCATCTCTTTAGTTAGACTCTAGTCGAATATTCATCGCTTAAAGGCTTATCTCCATATGCCATGCATAGCTTATAGATTTTCGGATTTAGTAGGTATGCCTTTATGAAGTGTGTATAACCCAACAGTACGAGTAACCTAATCCGGACTTTGGTCACGTTCCTTCAGCTATGCTATTCTCTTATTCACACATTCGACGCCGCGTTCGTCAACGAGCTCGACGTCGAGATAGCCTTGTCTAAAATCCTAGCTGTTTGATTTGACATTGGGAATCAAGGCTGTGAGCGAGATTGTGGGCGAGTTCGTCGCTGTTTTTTCGTTAGAGAATACGAAGTTCGTACATTAAACGTCAAACTCTCGACGCAGTGTAGTTCCAGCTCACGCCGCATTCGTCGCCAAGCACTAGTGTCGTTTATAGTACATTATGATACAAGTGTGCTAAGTTGGTCATTATACTCGAGGCGGTATTGTGCGCGCGAGCTGCAAGCGAGCGCGCATAAGATAGCAGAGAGTATAATGATCAATGCACACGAGTTTAGTACGACGTTTTTCAACACACTTGCGAGGAATAACCGACTTTTAGTAACACTTTTACTAACCTTTGTTGCTAGGTAATTACTACTTACTTAGGTACTATCCTAAAATTATCTTTACCCGTTTTATTTTATTCTTGTTCATTACTTGAAGTTCATAATTCACATAAAAGTAATAACAGTAAACACAACCATGAACACAACAAAATAAACGCAACAAACATTTGAAATTCACTCCACTCCGAAGAATAAAATAAATACAAAATTACGAATGGTAACTTTAAAACGGCGCGCGCATACCTAAGAAATTTTTAAACGCGCGCAAATTTGTGAGGCAGCAGTCCTATCGACAAACAGCCAACATAAAAAAAACTGCGAATCATTAACGTTTATCATAAAATAAAAATACGATAACTTTACATTTGATATAATTACTTGATAATTTGGATGCACAATTTAAATATTTTATTGATTTATTTACGAAAATTTATAGTATTTTGAAATACTTAATATTCAGGATTCCGCTATTTCTGCCACATGACAACTCTTTGGTCAATTTAAAAAATAAATATAACCTGACTAAATTCGAATGCTTCATCTACATGACATAATACTTGCAAATGTTTGCAAACGTACTTGGTCGGGTTATGTTATTACCGCACTAGAACAATACGTAATGAAAAAGCACGCGTGTTTAATATCATGGATTATGAGCCTAATAGCGGTTCAATAATACCTACGTTACGAGCAAGAGTGTTGAAAAAGTACATTAGTGAATACCGTTTTTAGACTCGACGCTGCCGCAGCGCTGACACAGCGCTTACAGCAAGGCGGTTTCCTTAGTGAATAACGCTGCAGTACCTACACAGAGGTCACTAGATAAGTTTTGTAATACTTAAATGTGAAACGCGATAACTTGCCATACATATATAAGATGTAGGTAATACTAGTAATAACAAGGAAAAACGTGTTTTCCACCGCGGTGTCTCAGGTAGGTAATATGATGGTAAAAACATATTTGAATGAATCGACTTTTTCCTGTCTGTTATTGCCATCGCTTCGATCACCTGAGGCACGGTGGTTTTATGCAAAATTATGCTAGTTAAATTAAGCAAGCATGCGTGTAGTCCATGTTTGTACGTGGCACATGAAGGAAAGGGCTTAACACCAGACAAATTCATGTTTGCATACATAGTTTAAGTAGCATAATTTTGCGTAACTCCTGCGTGACTTGGGTGACCGTAACGGTGGCAATAACAGACAGAAAAAACTTGATCACCCATTTATAAATGATAGGCCTCTTCTTTGCTTCATATAAATGTATCTATCTATTGCAAAACTTATCTAGTGATCTATTGCTCCCCAGCCTGCTGCAGGTGACCGTATGTGCAACTAGCATACAATTATATTCACAAATATGTACTTATATATATTATAGATATTTTCAATAAGTTACTTTTCTTTGCTCACTTTATTAATATGTTTTGCCGCTGCATGTTACGTTTGTATGGTTATTTGCTTTTAAGCTTTATCTGCTGTGTTTATCTACATATACCATATCTGTGGAAACCTGTAATTGGCTTGTTTGATAACTAATTTGTAAAACCTAGTCTTAGTAATTTTAGCTGTTGGTTTTCCGAATAAAATAAAGAAAATAAATAAATAAAACAAATATGTATGATTTTTTAAGATAAGAGTACATAGGTACGAAACCTTCTGCGCGTGAGTCCGACTCGCACTTGGCCGATTTTTTGAATGTCAAGGTTATCTGTTATCTCACCGTATAGGCAGGCGGCCATCACTCTTCCTCTCATAGACGTGCGTGCCGGCCACGTCTCGCGCGAAGCCGAAGTCGGCCACTTTGCACATACGCTCTTCTGTGATCAGCACGTTCCTCGCCGCCAGGTCCCTGTGGATTATCTGTGGAACGAAATATTGTCTATTATTAATAATGTATGTACCGTATGCTGTGTTATAGTAGAAATAGTTGCGAGTGAGATAAGGGTACTTAAGCTTGGAAGAAATGACTAAACTTTTTTTACTACTGTGCAGCTACATACTCGTGTGAAACTTTATTGCAGAATTTGTCCACATACATAAAATAAAACAGATACATATACACGGTGTTACGTCAGCATTCCGAAAGATTTTAATGCTGGATTCCTGACCATATTTAGAGTCTTTAATGTTATATAAAATTTCCTGGATTCGGCTTGGTTTCAGAGATAATCAACCTTTTTTCGAAATAAGTTTTTCGAAGTAACTTGTCATTTAACTTCTTTTGGATTACAATGCTACTACAATGTGTTCTAATAATACCACACCTTTTGCCTGACAATCAAAAAATACGAATAGACTTGACGAAATAACCTCTACCTAAAAAAAACAACTGAAATAAATAATTTAAACAAATTGTTGTTATGATAAAAAGTACTAGAAATGTTAAAAAGTATTCAAATCGACCTAAAAAAAAAGAAAAAAAATTTTTTTTTTGTGGAATTGACATTAGGTCTCATAATATTTTTTTGTTTATTTTGATGTCTAGAATGCATAGTTAAAATATTTCGCAATGCTCGCGTAACACCGTGTATGTGTGTACCTACACAGAAAAGTACACTTAAATAATAAAAATAATACAATATTCACAAGAAAGTAAATAGAAAATTAGAACAAACATTTTAAGCGGCTATTACCAGGAGCGTAATGGTTGGAAAAGGTGTACATATTGATTTTAACTTTCACGATTATCACTCATATTTTAAAGGCGTCTGCCTACGACCACAGGTGTAACGTCATGCCCGAAACGTCAGGATAAAATTAAACGTAAGTTTACGCGATTAAGACCCGTTTGTCTTTAAAATATGAATGTAAGTAGGTATACGATGGTAGAAATTATAATAATTTGAATCAGTTTGCTGGTAACAATAAGTAAAAATAAAATGAAATAAATAAATACCTTGGGACATCTTGCACAAATCGACCTAGTCCCATGGTAAGCTCAATTCAGTCTTGTGGTGTGGGTACTAAGCGACGATATTATAATAGATAGATACATTATAGATACCTAAATACATAGGACAGATATAACCAAGGAACAATTATTTGTGATGAATAAGTATCTACAGAAATAATGCCCTGGCTGTAATTCGGACTCGAAACCTCCAACATCGTAGGCAGGGTCACTAGTACCAACCACTACCAACCAACACTCACTACCAACTAGGCTACGGAGGCTGATATTAGTGATAATCTATCCATTTTGTATAAATCTGAACGATCGTCCATAATTTTCTATTTTCTTGCAGAAAGATAAACTATATTACTTGTAGTAAAAAAGTTATTTTATACCGAAGCATGTTTTCGACATCCAAGCCAGGCAGTTTTAGTAACATGAAAGTAAGTGTGCTCCTAGCATCAGCGAAGTTCGTTACGAACTTTTGTTTCTGAACTTGTTCGCTTCCTCGTTCGTTAGTTCGAATCATAGAAGAACAACAAATCGTAGAGTGCTTGATTCATACATTACTAAAAAAGCTTCATTAATTCACTAAAAGCTAGCTTTTTGAAAAGTCATTTTAAAATTGTTATTGGTGCCTTTCTTTTTTGAAGGACTATCTAATGGCAGAAAAATGTATGATTTATACTGAACTATTACCTGATTAATTATAAACGAAATTTTTCATTTTTTAACTTTGATTGATAATAATGCAACGCAGTGGTAATTGCCGTATTTTCATACAAATTAGGGACAATCACTGTGTTGTTACCTTTATTAGGAAGATTTACTTCCCTAATTATTAATTACTAATTATATAAAACTTTTGGGATCTTTAGCCTAATGAAACCAAACATTCCACAACACTCATTTTACGAAATCTTAACTAATCTTTATTATCCCAGAACGATCCATATCGATCTGTTTTAAATCCTATAAAATCTATTATTTTATATAATTACCTATGTACATAAGAAAACATACAGTTAAACTACCAAGATAAATGATAACAAAGAAACACTGAGCCAATTACAAGTTTTCACAGCCTGAAACTCCATAAGTAAATTACATGGAGTGCAAAATCTTTCAAATTTAATATTTAAGGAAAATCTACCTATAATTACTCGTAACTTAATACCAGTATGAAAATGAGGAGAATGAGTTTAAACAGCGACTACAAGTATTAAAGAGAAAGTGTTGAAAAACCTAAATGTTAACAACTTTTAATCTACTAAGGGTCATACTTCGACTATAAACTTTTCAGGGAATAGTCGAGTGTTCATGTAAGACTTGAGCACTCTACGATTTATTATTACTCTATGATTTGAATCCAATATTTGTTCTGAAGACTAAATGGGCAGCTTAAAACAATTGACAGTTTCCGATTCTACTACTTTGCAATTTTCTAGTCAGTTCGATTGAAACAGAGAGATCCAATTTGCATATTCAAATTGATACCAGGATAAAGTAAATTGTGTTATTCAAATAAAGGAACGTATTGTGGCAGTTAATAAGATTTTAAACCGGATTTTTAGACTTTTAGATGAAGATTGGTAGGATTGAAGGTTGTTAGGATTTAGTGTTTACATTTAAATGGGAGCGTTTGGTTTTAATTAAAATCTGGCATGTAAAATATTGCATATCATGTATACTATGAGTACCTATTTAATTGAATGTCAGCGTCAGTCTAGTGAAGATTTTAATTAGTTAAAACATTGTATTCGTTTCAGTTGATAGGTACATAAAGTTTCTAATTTAAATATCGTTTCAATAAAATGAAATGAGACACTTTGGTGCGTCTGAAATGCAAGTTTTCATTACTTTCTCAAACCCTTTATCAAAGACATTACAGGCATAAGATGCAAAATTAGCATTTCTCAAAAAGAGGTACCTAGCGTACCTATTACACATATTTGAGATCAATAATTAACGAGCTGTTGAACTTGCCTATTTCGTTGCGTATCTATAGTTACTTTTGTTTATATTGCATAAGTAAGAAAATTATCAATCCACAAAACTGGAAAGTAGTAACATGAAATCAATAATACTGGTGCCACATGGTGCCGCCTCCACACGACCAAAACGAATTCAACAATCAGGTACTAACCCCTTTGGAACTAAGGAAGTCCATGCCACGAGCCACCTGGTAAGCGAAGTGGGTGAGGTCCCTGGAGGTGAGGAACTGGCTCCCAGCGTGCGTGTTCCCGTAGTGGCGCTCAGCGCGCGAGTCTCGAAGAAACTGCTGGAGTTTCCCCAGGCTTACGAACTCCATTATCACTAGGGTTGGCTCCTGGAAAAGTTATGGGTTAGTTAGGCTTTGTGCTATTTTAACATTATCTTATTTATGAACGTCTGCTAACTTAGCAAGCCGATACGTACCTATTATTAAGACCGAAAGTGTGAAACTATACTCGGCAAGTTCGATTCGGAGGCTTTCATGAATAAAGCGGTTAGAATTTAGTATGAGCTCTAAGGAACAGGGTACGTCACCAGGGTGCCTATCGAAGAGTGCGTACTCTGGTTTACTATCTGATATAATATTTCGTTTCTCATAACAGGTTATAATAATATATTGTAATACAAAAATGTAACATAATTTTTTGTGGTACAACTTAAAATGCTTTTTCAATGTGGTATTTTTTAAGTAGTAACACTACTATGTATATAATTTAAATATTAGATGTCAATTACCAAAGAAATTTACCAAAACCGAAAATTGGTACAACTTGGGTAGTTTTTCTTTGATACCTATATGACAATGACATCTAATATTAAGCTTTTAGCAATATTGTACATTGCTACCTAAGTACAATCGACCCCTATAGGTTAATAATGTTATTATTTAATCTCGTATAAAAATAGACGGCATCGCAAAGATAACGGTGATAGTAAAATTTATTTGGTTTAATTCAGTAAAAAGAAGAGCTCAACAACCAAACAATTTATTTTAAAATTTTCTCAATCGCTTTGCTACCTACTCACGTGGAAATGGATATCGATAGCGAACATTTATAGTTCGTAACTATCAGGATCGGCGAAGATTGAAAGTCCTAATAGATTTTCATTTATTT
This sequence comes from Thaumatotibia leucotreta, assembly GCA_025490895.1. NCBI lineage: Eukaryota > Metazoa > Arthropoda > Insecta > Lepidoptera > Tortricidae > Thaumatotibia > Thaumatotibia leucotreta. The sequence continues at coordinate 2,798 of JALPQI010017638.1, read as the reverse complement.
CAAATGAACTAAGTCCGTCTTATGAGCTCGGGATAAGCTCTCGGTATGAGATAAACTTTTGTAAAGCTAAATCGATTCGATATTAATAGAAAATTATTAAGGGCAATTGATACTGCTTATACTCGTAATATTGTAAAGTAATTTTCTAATCTTTGCAAAAGAAGATCAAATAATTTCAATTGCTAAATATTAATTGGTTTCTTTCCATTCAAAAGTAATAAGAGAGATTTTTACAATATTTTTTTTTAAATGCGTAACAATTTCTGTTAGCTACTTTACCTATACAACGACGTTAACCTCTGGACATGTACTTTCTAAAGATCCTCTATTTTTATTTGTTCAAAATAAAACGGTAAGACGGCAAAAAGAAACCTGTTCTTATGTCCGATTGTTAAAAGTCCGAAGTGTCCGTGTGTTAAAAGTATTCTACTTAAAAATTATAGGATGTAAAATTATAGGTGTTATGAATGGAATTTGAAATGTTAATTTATTTGACTATGCATAATTTTACCAATAAATTATTTTCGAAAATGTCGGGAGCTGTCCATAGTGTCCATACCTACAATTGAAATTTTTCGATCTTTATTTACTTGTGTCGCGCAATATTCTAATAGCAGATGTTGAGTTACGGTTGGGTTCAGAGATCCTGTCATCATCATCACATCAGGCGAAGTACATTCACTGCCAAGCCATAGCCATCCCACAAAGATTGCCACAATGACCGGTCCTGCGCCCTGTAAACCCTCAGTAAATATAACACTCAGAGTATCAGTTTAGAAGTGAAACCAATAACTTTGCCAATATTTAGTTCTATACACGTAAGGCTCACCATAAAATTTTCTTTAAATCTTATTTTGAACCTTGACATGTAGAGAATATTGGTGAATTTTGTTTGGTTGTCAAATCTATCTAGCATCAGGAATGCGACTTGTTATGAAAGGTTAAGTACACTTGTAATGTACATTGCGCATTGCGCCCTATGAGGCTATTACCATACTTCTTAAAACGATTCCGGCCAATCACTATTCTATAGGTACCCATATTTATGAAGCCAGAATTCTTCGAAGAAGTATAGCATGCTAGCGCGCAGTCGTGGGCAACTGTCAAAAAAAAAGAGCAAAAAAGAGGCAGAGAGAGAAAACTACCCTTCACAACCTGAAGGTTAGCAATTGGCATCTTGGTTATGGTTACGCACTCAGACCGCAAAGGGGAATTCTCCATTGAAGTTCGTGGTAGGCCTATAGTAAAGATTTCTCACCTTTTCCGTGCAGCACCCGATAAGCCTGACTACGTTGGGGTGGGTGCCTAGATTCTTCATCACAATGAGTTCCTGTACCAGATCTGTCTTCTCTTTCTCAGACGCATTCTCCTTCAGCGTTTTCACGGCTACTGTCTGTTCACCTTTTTTGCCTGCAAATATATTAAAGCTTCATGAAGTCTATTTCTTTTCAATCTACTTTAAAAAAAGGAGGAGGTTCTCAATTTCCCATTTTTTTTATTAAACTGAACTGGAATCGTGAGAAGCAGTAGTACAACAGCTTAGGTATACTCAAAGTGGAACCCTACGCCACTCAGAAACTATGTCAAACTGACGCTAAATTTATTATTTTGACTGGGTTCTAAAGTGGCCTAGGGTTCTTATTGGTTGAGTATACATCCATCGCCAGCAATGGCTTACATAACGAAGCCCTCAAAAAAATATTAGCTACACGCTTCTGGCTGCTGAAGTACCTACTGGACTACAGTGCCACAAACTTATCTGACCTCAGTATCGTCGATCAATATTTTTTCTCCCAGTTTTAGAGCAAAAATAATGTCATTGGCCACGGTTTAAATGAATATCAATTTGCAATCCGTTGTAAGTTTATAAAATATAATCAGATCTCAGTAATACCATGGATATAGTTTCAAATACGACCGGGTCAGATAAATTTGTGCCATTTTAAGATTGCGAGATGTGTCACATATTTTTGTTGTCCTTATTTGTTCTGAGATATTATTGACAGCGTTGTACCTACATAACAACATGTACAGTCGCACGAGGTGAATGTTTTATAATAATTTACTACTAATTATTATTCAACGCTTTCAAGCGAGATATCGAGTTTGTATGGCTAACAACGACTTAAATGAAGTTGCTGGCCTTTTGAAATCGAACACATTGATTTACCAATTATTGTCTGCACAACTGAACGTATCTGTATTTCGTATATTAATTAAACCCGTAGTTACATAAACATTCTGAAGACTAGTTATTTAGGTCCCAAATTGTATTTATTAAACAAATGTATACTACTCGTAATATGATGAACATACGTTTTACGACACTTTCATACTTTAATTAAGTTTAAATTTTATGCATGCCTTTTAATGCCTGGGCTGATTATGTTCGAAACAGTTTTATTTTAAAGTATTCTATAAGCCCAGTAATCATGATTTTTTTTATATTTTATGGACCTACGGATCAAAAGTTAGAGGGGGTAGGTACACAATATCTTTTTTTCTGGAGCGATTATCTTCGAAAATATTGACTTTAGAAAAAAAACTTTTTTTTAGACCCTTATTCTTTTTAAGAGACATATTCACTGATACCCCACACTATAGAATTATAGCAAAAAAAAATCATCCCCACTTCACCAATTGGGGAGGTACCCTAAGATTTTTTTTTTCTAGTTTTTATTGTACCACTTTGTTGGCATGATTAATATGATAATATGTATACCTGTACTAAATTGCAGATTTCTAGTATTTAATGGCCACTGAGCTATGCTGCGGACAGACGAACAGACGGAGAAACG
>JALPQI010017637.1:0-12748 GCA_025490895.1 Thaumatotibia leucotreta | reverse complement strand
CACCTTACAGGACGGACTGACAGCTAAGCTATGACTTTGACAAGTTTGACAGGCTCGTGACCATTGAGGTTAAGAATTTCCTAAATATGTTTTAATTTTTATTTCGACGTAATAATACTGTTATGCAACAGTAAATATTGCAACCACGCCAAGAACTTATGTTTTATCGCTACACGTTCATATTATTTTTACCCACATACTTGGCACAGTAAATCGGAGACACCTTAAAAATCGTAAGTCGATTCTTTTTATATTTTACTTTATTCGTTATATTTTTATCCTTTCTGCATGAAGACGGATGTATTTTAGAAAAAATTAAAATGTTGTTGTAAAACAGAGCTATAGTTGTTAATATTTTTCCTTATTTCTTCTAGGCACTCGATCGCCGCCGCTCTGATGAATGGCAATTCGAAGGGCCTTTTCTCACGCATATAAATCTGCCAAGCAAGCTAAAAAAGCAGCATTCAGTCGCAAGAACCTGTTTTACACCAATGTCTTAATATCAATAGGGATTTCCACTATGGGTGATATGCTAGAACAGAGTTATGAGGTGTTCAGGAAAACAATTCCTCATTATGATTTGCACCGCACTGCACAGATGGGCTTCTCGGGTGCCACTGCTGGAGTAATCTCCCATCACTGGTACAACATTCTGGATAAAATTATAATCGGAAGATCTTTGGGCATGGTGATGAAAAAGTTGTTGCTAGACCAATTTGTCTGTTCACCAATTATAATCTTGTCATTCTTTGCCACGGTTGCTATTTTTGAAGATAATCCCTGGGAAAGTTTCACTGATGAAGTTGGGGATAAGTTTATAATTCTCTACAAAGCTGAATGGGTGGTGTGGCCCCCAGCACAAATAATTAATTTTTATTTTCTGCCAACCAAGTACAGAGTACTGTATGATAACACAATTTCACTTGGTTATGATATCTACACATCTAAAGTTAAGCATGACAAGTCTTTGAAGAATGGAAAAGATAAAGAATAATTTATATACACCTTGAATATTTTTTACAAAGTTACTGTTAATAAATGTATTATTTTCATGTTAATTAATATTTATTCAAGTAGTTATGACTAATTTTAAAATACCTAGTTTAAGAGAGGTGGCACCAAACCAAAGATGGAGTGAATTTTGTAATGGATTAGTGTATCTGCTATTGGAGAACTGGTTTTAAACATCAGAACAAGTATTTTTTATGTTAAGTATACATTTTTAAGAGTTCATCATGCTGACAATTGATTTTCAAATCTATTCAACCATCATTGGCATGCCCATTTCATTTGATTAAAACTTTACATACATAATATCAATTAATTAGGTGAACTTGATGGCAATTAATAACCAGGAGGACTAGGATGCCTTACTCATGTTACCAACTGGTACCAACTGGTAACATGAGTAGAATTCTGCTTTAAAATCCATTAGTTACAAAGCATTCCACATGCATCAGAAGTTTATATTAAACTGCCACTATAACTTACTGAAAGCATTTCTATCATCCCATTCCTAAGCTCACTATCAACACAGAAAATAATGTGCAAAATGTTTTTTTTTTCCAGATTACTCAAAATGCAGGCAATGGGCATGAGTTGGAGAAGGCTGATGACCAACTTCCGTGGCTACAGTCCGGGCACCAAGATCAGAAGAATAATAAAAGTGGCATTCAGTGATAAATATTTAGTATACACAAATGTTACGATATCCTTAACTCTGTCGGGAGTGGGAGATGTAGCAGAACAGTCCTATGAACTATACTGCCAAGATTTAGATAACTTTGATAAAAAACGGACTTTTCACATGTCATGTTCAGGAGTTGCTGTGGGTCTTCTGTGTCACCATTGGTACAAAGTTTTAGACAGATTTATAGTAGGAAAGACTTTTAGTATGATTGTTAAGAAGCTTATACTTGATCAATTAATTTTCTCACCAATCATGATAATGACATTTTTTGGGACATTAGCATTGTTTGAAGAGAATCCTTTAGAAAATTTCAAAGATGAAATTAAAAGTAAGTTTATTACTCTTTATCAAGCTGAGTGGGTTGTGTGGCCTCCTGCTCAGATAATCAATTTCTACTTTCTCCCAACAAGATACAGGGTACTGTACGATAATACTATTTCACTAGGATATGATGTATATACTTCACAAGTTAAACATGCTAAAGGAAAAAAAAAGTTTTTAGACAGTAATGGTAAAAAACAAGAATTGCCTTAATGATGATTGTCATCATTATCTAGTGAAATTTACATAACATACGTAATTATCTTAAGCGTCCGTCGTTAGTACTCGCGTCATTAGTGTTTACCTTCGTGTACTGAAAGCGTTGCTGTGATAATCAACTAATAGGTACAATATGACAACATATTTGTATTTTTAAAGACATGTAATGTTTGTAAGAATTAATTTTTATTTGCTTTATTTATTGTATGTAGTGTCAATAAAATTATACATATTGTTATAAAAAATTATTTATTTCATTCTGATATCATGAACTTCAACATACTTTGCCATTGTCCATCACTACAATCTACAAGTCTTTTTTTTAGTACCATCCACTCCTCCGGAGCAGGTAGTATGTAACCTGATGTACCTACTCAAAAAATATGATACCTACTCACTAGAAGGTGATACTGTAATACCTAGATTCAAAAAACTACGAGTACCTATCGTTGCGCACAACAAGAAATAGTACTTATTTCAATTAGGAGTCAAGAACGGTTCTTCAACTGAAGAATTCCGTTGACTCGTTTTCAAATTACTCAACACGCTGCTCACAACGGAGTTCTCGAATATTCTTTCCGGCCAGGATTCCGATCGTCTGTTGTTCTCACAAATGACTGGCATGCGGCTAGACCGCGGCGTTCCTCGGTGAGAACGGAATGAACGAGTTCTATTGTCTCTGGTTCCTAGTAAGGAGGTGAGGAGTTTGTCGAGCGCTGCTATGTCCTCCTTTTTGGTTTTCTTGACACTGGCGCTGGGAGAAGTTATACTAGAACGGCGGCTGGAACGGAGGGAGACTGGTGTTCGGGACTGCATACCGATTGTTCGGAATACCTGACGAAAAATAATTAAAGTTTTTCTATTCATTATGTTTGAGGCTCTTGGGATCATTCACTGAGATCACGGGTGCGATGCCAAAAGTTCATTACTTTTCCATATTGAATCAATTTTTTATGACTAAATTGTAAAAAAATATACCTGAGTAGGCTTTTTTAAGACCTTTGGTAACCTTATCAAATCAGTAGGTATGTAGGTATTTAAGTAACAGATTATTCTTAGGGAAGTCTATTGTAAATTATAAATTTACAGTTACTTCCAAGTCTATTGTCTTCAAAACGTGTGTAGTGTAGGTAAGGTAATGTGTTCTACTGTCTACGCGTAGCAAGCTACACTGAGTAGGTACATGTCTGCTACGTCGTAGAATTTCGTAGCAGAATATCCGTAATCATTCGTAGCGGTTTAATTTGATCCTGACTTTTGCATTTATGAAAAACGAGTAGGGTAAAAGCACCAGTAGTCAGCCTTATAACGCCTTTTTAAAATGTGAACGGTCGGTATTTATTCAGGATAAGTCGGATAAATGAACGGATCACATCGTTACATCAACTGTTTATTATAGTTTTAAAACGAAATAAGAAAAAACACAACAGGAATCCTTAAAATACCGATAAGTTAGTTTAAACAAAAAATGGCACTTTTTCCCAGTACTCAGCCGCCAAAATCCAGTAATCAGCCTTTTCGTGCCCAGTACTCAGCCTTCGTACATTACTATCATAATGAGATCAAAATCAGCAATATCTAGGTATATGAAAATCAAAGATATTAAATATAATTCTTATTCCTTATACTTAACTCTTTTAAATCGAAGACTTACGGCATGAAACCCGTTGGCCACACGTAACAAAAAATATTTTTCATGCTAACAGTATATATATTATCTCGTTATTTCTATTAATATTAATTATAATAAATATAAAAATATTCAAAACTTAAATATAAAAATATCAGCAAAACCTACATAGATCTAATGTTCATTTGTATAGCCAGTCGTATGTAACAGGTCCATTATTTTTCGATATTTTTTTTATATAACTAGTCCTCAAAGCTGGTTTAATGAGAGTAAAATAATTTTTTGGACGCAGTATCTATGTTTGTACTTGTGGAGGCTGCTGGCATCGCAATAAACGCAATGTATTTTATTTAATGAAAAAAATTACTGTGACTATGACTATGACATTCTCCTTCCTGGGGATTTAAACAGGTTCATTACATTAGAAAGAATCGTAACTTTTCAGCTTTTATCACACATTCTTTTATCTGTTTTTGATTGGGTTATATCCGTTAAAACTGCATAATTTTCTGTCAAACCTGATGAATCAATTGAAAAATCTATTTTCTGTTTTCTTGTGCCCTTTTTATTGATTTTACTGGCGTCATTCTGGGTTTGTTTTGTTTCGTGTTTAGTTTTTTGTTTGGTTACAGTTTCTTTGTAGCGTCGTTGGGTTGAAAGATATTTCAGTTTTTTTCCTAAGACAACAGTTTTTTTTTCTTCTTTTTATCTTCTTCTTTTTGAATCCTTGAATTGAATAGGTGCTACATCATCTAGTCTTTAGATGATGTAGCACCTATTCAATTCATGACTCTAGGGGTGCTAGATGTTTTTATCTTAAGTATCCCGTTTTCTTGTACCTAAACGTACCTATACGTATTTACATAAAATACATACCTAAATGTACTAGGTAGAAAGATAATATTATTATAAGTAAATAATTATCGATATATTCCTTAATATTATATAGGTGGCTGAGTACTAGAACCGCGAAATCCAGTGGTCAGCCGTGATAAAAAATAAAATCAAATGGGGCCGACTACTGGGTTTTATATCAAATTGAATAGGGCATGCCTAACTAAATTTGTAAATTTAAATTTAACGGTCGTAACAGTATATAACAATATCAAATAAAATATTAAATGAAGAACCCAAAGGTCAGCCCCCGGTGGCTGAGCACTAGATACTTTGTTGAAAACTAGGTATCCAGTAGTCAGCCCCCTCAATTTATTAGTTAGATCATGATATTTCCACACAAATACGGAGTAATCGAATAGATAAACTAATAAATAAACGGAACATTTACAGAAATCAATATTTTTTAACATCAATATATAGTTTTCTTCCCTTTTAAGTGAACACCACATGCAGTCAAAAATATGGCGGACATGACACTATCGCTCTCGTCGACGAACACCACTTGTAAGAATGAATTTATTGCTTCCCCCGATCCCTCACTGCACTTTGCAGCGCTACGTATCAACAAATTGGGAATCAGAGCTTTTATTAGAGTACCCGCGATTTGTTTATTCGAATAACCGTCCAATTCCCGACCAAAAAACGACTGAAAAGGCCGACTACTGGTTCCTGGCTGGCCACTGGGGCCGTTACCCTACTTACCTAGGTGTAACGTGTGCATGTGTATCAATTTATTTTCGATCTTAAATTTTTATCATTGGTAATGTTTTCTTCGGCATTTACAACATCGCATTTTACCTACTTATATTTTTTCCCCTCACTAGCTCGTAAAGCGCTCGTTTATCGTTTAATACGAGCGGGTAAAAACGCTTTTTACACACTTGTGAATAAAGTAATTTGACATTGCTCTAATTCCTATAGCCCCCTAATGCCTAGTATAAGTGGATCTGTATGACCATAGTAAACATGCGCAATCGGAGCTCACATGTTAAATTGGTCGTTGTCATGGGTGACTTTGTAAGCCATTGGCTATATTTAAGTTCCAGAAGTAACTCTATTCTACGATACGTTTCGACATTGAGTTTTAAATGGTTTCTTTAAGTTAATTTACATTTGGATGAGATTTGTAATCATATTTCCTCGCGATAGTGAGGGGAAAAAAGTTGTATTACACTTGGCGGCAAAGTTAGTTCAACTCTCGTGCCTTGAGACCTTCGCAATGCTCAAGATTCCAGTTTTTGAACCACTCGCTACCCTCGTGGCTCAATTTTGGAATCTTTCGCTAGCTCAGGTCTCAATATTGGCACGACAGTTAAACAACAACTTTGCCCCCTTGTATAATAAATAACGATTAAACGTCTAGACACAAAAAGAAATAATTCAATATACATACCTCATCAGCGTTGTGGCTCTGATAGCTCATCCTTTTCACTTTCCTATAAGTTTCATCATCCAGTGCTTCCTGCACAGCGGCCTCTAACTTGTCTTTTATGTCTTCATCGGATCCCTGGTTGAGATCTTCCAAAACGAGTCTGTAAGAAACAAAAAAAACACTACCAAACCGACGATGCAGGGACTTCTGTTTTATAGGGATAGCAATAATAGGAATAACTATTAACAATGTGCAATTTAACACGTTCATAACTATTTAGGCTTTAGGCTACTGTAGCTGCTAACGATCACGCGGCCCGCTTGTTTGCCATTGCCACCGTATACCGTCATTGTAGGTACCATAAAAAATTGCTTAAAATAATTTGAAGACTTAAATAAGCACTACTAATATTTCAACATTTTCATCAAGTTCTCACTAATGTAGGTACTTAATCTTTGTAGTTTTCGTAGCCTGTCGTATGTGGTCTGTTAAAAAAGTACTACCCACTGGGAAATAATCCTTGAGAAGTACCTGAAGGTCCTAAGTATAAAAATATTATCGAACCGGGTTACTCACGTATTTAAGTCGATTATTGCTCGACATATTTCGACCCATTAAGAGGGTTCTCGTCCGGAGCACCCTCGGCCAAAGCCAGAAGCGTACTGCGGGCCTGCGTCCTACTAGATTAATGAATCAAAACATGTCGAGCAATCATCGACATAAATACGTGAGTAACCCGGTTCGATAATATTTTAATATGTTTGAGTCTCACGTTAGTTATAATTATAAAAATATCGATTTCATTTCTTATCAATACCTATGCCTAAAATGGTGACATTGACTTCGTTCGTGCTAAGGTACCTACATACCTACATTACATACCTAGGTAATTAATTACACAGAACTATAACAGTTCTGTGATTCATTACTCCGCAAGTCCGCACTGATGCACGAATGATAGATACCTTACTGCGAGTCTTGGGTTACCTAATCCTAGCGATATCCTGCTTTATATACTTTTACTACCGTAAGGCCTAACTTATTTCTATTCAAGTTTGCAATCTGACATCAAAATCGCAGATCAAAGCGATATTTCCAAACTTGGAATCTCTTTAGTGGGATTTCTTGTTGACTTACTCTGCTCGTTCGTCCTGCTCTGCCTCATGCAAGTTTGCTCTATTTGCCTCTCTCACGACTCTGATGTCTTGTTCCCAAAATCTCCTCAAATCCGGAGTCGAAGTGTAAGGGGCGGCGACCTCTTTGATTTTCAAGAACATGATGGCCGTAATGAATATGCAGATTACGTTGACTATTGTAAGGCAACAGCTCACGATTCCTGTGGAATTATTGGCTTAATTTATTATAACTATTATTTATTAGGTAGGTAGGTACTGTTCTATCAAATTAGGAAGAAATTATACATATAAACTTAGTGGTAAACATAGCCTTAAACCCGAATGTAAGTGGACGCCAAAATCTTTACCAATTAGCTCGGTAGGTATATGTTATATGTACATTTATTTTTGATATCTAATAATTTTAATCGTTGAATAAAAGTATGCTCGTGATTCCAACAAGACGTAAAGTCATTATGGCAATCTACTCGTACCTAGTCATTAAACTATTGCTCCTAGTCCTAGCTCAAGCTCCAAGACCGCAAGCTCTTTTATCGAACCTTGATAAAAACTGAACACCTGAGACAATCCGAACCAAAATGAGCTTCCTTGCGAGGTAATTTGGTTGAGTTTAACGTGTACTTATTTTCTATATCCGTCCCGCTCGTAGGTACTCGCGGATTGGTGGAAGCTTGAGGTATAGAAAGGACTTGTCCATTAATCACGTCATACAATTATGGCCTGTTTTAGACCCCCCCCCATCCCCCATGGTGATATTTGGTGATATTTTCTCTTCTAATTAATATCCATCAAAAGAACAAAGACTAATAAAAAAAAACTCTAACGCCATAGGCAACATCTAAAATGAAGTAGGTATTAGATATTTACCCCGAAGACACGGCCTTAGCGGCTTGTTAAGTTATCAGACGTTTATGAATAACGGGGTTAAAAATTAAGCCCAGGTGGGTCCTGTATTTCTTCGTTACCTGATTTTACGAAGTTAGCATCTAAACTTTATCAAAAGGTATACTCATAGATAACAGTTATGTCGATGTTTAATTTTGTCAATCTCTCGTTCCTGCTAGAAAATATCTATATAGTAATTATAAAGTATATTTACCGTTAACGGCGAACTCTATGGGAAGATAGTCGTGATATAAAGGTTGATACGACGAATTACCCGTGTAAGCTTCTCCTTTGATATGTGGTATTTTGACTCCGGGATATAATAGCCAGATGCAAGCTAAGGCCCAGTATAAACCCTGGAAATTAAAATAAACTTCAATTAGGTATCAATGCCTACTACCCTCTAGCTAGACAAAAAAATCCTATAAGTATTATCCCAGAAAAACTCTCAGTAAATATTTGATGGATGGATAATTATATGCTTCCATTCACTACAGGACTTTTCTGATGATAATTTGTTTCTAGTCTTACCTATTTGGTACCTATCTAGTACATAAAAGCACAAGAACATTCTACAACGGTCTCATTATATTTTATTATGTGTACCGAATTGTATACCTGTACCTACACCTATATGCTAATTAACGTATCTTTAACGTATTGATGTGCTCTTGCAGGGTCCATAATTCCATGAAAACGTGTGCAATAAATGAAAGGTTATAAGTAGGTAGGTACCTAGATACCTTTCGTAACTCGAACATCTAGATTCGTAGGTTGGTATTGGTATTCACTTATTGTGTTCTAAATCCTCATCGCGTGGACCAGAAGGGCTACCTCGATCTACTAATGCGATTCAGTGCTGGACCTAATCTGAACCGCAATGTATCAAAAACTGACAGGCCGAACCTAGCCTACTACCGCGAAAATCGAAAACAAAATTTGTAAATTTCGAGGATTTGTCTCGCTCCCTCTAATGAAGCCTTCGTTCGAGTGAAAAAGAAAAATCCTCGAAATTTACGAATTTTGTTTTTCACGGTAGGGCCGCTAAACTGCAGGCTTATGATGGTACCACGTCTAGTCGTTTGTCGGCGTTGCTGTCACGTTCTAACAGGTATGCAAGTGCGAAAGTGAGTGAAGCCCGATAAATAGATAAAACGGGACCATCATAAGCCACCTGAATCGTATTTGAGATCATGGTACCTAGCCCCTCAGTTCTGTATTTCTTACCAGAAGGGTCGCGTTTTATAAAGTTAAAATTTACAATTTCGCTGTTTGCCTCTCTTTCTAACCAATATGTGAGTGCGTTAGAGAGGCAAACAGCGAAATTGTAAATTGTAACTTTATAAAACGCGACCCTGTTTTTAATTACTTACGCAGTTAACGACCGGTGGTAGCAGAGACGCTGAGATAGCAATGCCAATCAAAGGCCCAGCACTCCCCTGAAGCAAGGCTAGGGCTACGCCAGTGCCCGACGTGAGGGCCCAAAGGACGCCCATCCACAGGGCACGAACATTTCCTCTGCAATAATGTGATATGAGCGACGACCTGGTGAAGGTTGCGGGTGTCCAATGGATGCGGACGGCTCACGACCGATCTTTGTGGAACTCTCTGGGGGAGGCCTATGTCCAGCAGTGGACGTCAATTGGCTGATGATGATGATGATGATGAGCATTAATAACCCAGATTTATTGGACTTACGGCCTGTTTCGCCATACCCCGATAAATATATAAGTATCCAATTTGCATAATGGGCTTTTAGCTCAAATAGAGGTAGGTATTTGTTTACAAAAAAACCGGGAGTTATTTTTTGACGAAAAAACCGGGAGTCTATTTGGCATGCATCGCCGGAGAGATTTGCATAATTTTGTATAAAACCAGCGTGACTCGGGTGACCGTAACCATGACAATAACAGACAAAAAAAGGTTGATTCACCCAGACCTACAGTTTTTTTTTTTGCATAATCAAGTCAGTATCGATAAATATTTGAAGTGTTGGTATATATTTACCTTGATTTCATCTCTTCCGTAGGCCAATCGCCAAAGCCCCAAGGCATTTCAGTAGTGCCCAAGATAAGTCCAAAAATAAATCCAAAAACTAGTGAGAAAAACATCCCGACAACAAGGCTCTCGAAGCCGCTTCTTACAAGGCTTCTGTCGGCAATGATTGTGCCGAAAGTAATGGACATCACTGGACCCATGAGTGGTGACACCAACATCGCTGCTACTATGTTTGAGGCGTTGTTTTCCACCAATCCCAAAGCAGCTAGGGAACTGGAAAGTCGAAGAAGTGACTATTCATATCATATTATACCTACAGGTGCTAATAATGGTTCCACTTTTACGGGTTTGCGTCAGTTTAACACTTGCATAGACCTAATTGTCATTCCAATCGCTAAAGTTTAATCGTCAATCGTAAACGCAAGGTAGCTAACTGTCTTTGTCGCACTAACGCGAGAGAGTGACAGAGAGGGTACGATACGCTACTATAAGCGTTAGCGATTGGCAACTTGACTAAGCGTCCAGGCCTACTATTTTGAACTTCAAAATTCATCAATTTCGAACATTAATTTCGAACTCCACCTAGGTTTCAATTAGTTAAGTAAAATCCACTTACTCTGCAGTTATAATCAGAGTGAGATAATCAAAGGACAGCTCGCCGCCGCCTCTTACACCGTCGACCACTTGTTTCACAGTGAGCTTCGAACGGATCGACTCCACAAAACTGCGCCAACGCTTCGCTTCTTCTGATTTTCGTCTGAAAAATGTAGATTTGACCATAAACTAGGCTTTATCAATACTAGTATACAAGGTTTGGTGGTAAAAGTAGTTATTTGGAGACTTTTTTTGCTGAGTGGGGAATGCTTTTATGTATCGTCGCTTCGGCCGCGGGAAGGCCTTTTGGCTGCGTTTCCACCAGAGATGTGCGAGGATGTGTTTCCATATAAATGACACCTCGCTCGAGTAGGTTCTGGAGGGGTATGTGGGACTCCTCCGCTCTTTCGTCTTCCCCCCTCTCCTAGTAAGAGGTGAGGAGGAGAGTAGGTCCTACACACTAAACGCCATTTCGGCGTTTTGTCCGCTTCTCTGTTTACGAATGCGGCATGGGATTGCGACCGGCACCATGACACCCTCTGACTTAGCTCAAATTAAGAAATTATTACTTAAGATTGGAGAAATAACTCCGTTATTCATAAAAATGTTACAATTAAACAGATAATATTAACTGAAAACTAGTAAATAAAGTACTGTTACGCGATATGTAATCACACTCGCACTGATGGATTGATATAGGTACCTACTACTAAAAATTAATAGAGGTAATAAAATAAGGTATTGAATTAAAACTCACATTATTGTGTCCTCGTCATATTCCTCATGTTCGATGGCCGAGTGTACCACACTGCATGGTAAAACGCTAGAAAACATGAGAAGTCTACTTATAAAAGATGTGCATGTCAAGGGTAAATAGCCAAATTTGTTTAAGCGTTAATTTTTTAACATTGTCCAAAACCCAGACCAATTGACGATAGACGGAGAAAAATTTGCTGATTTTGAATATGGTGGTGAGGTACCTACAGATCACCGGAAATATCGCTTCAACCAATTTGCTTTCGATATAATATTAGTGTTACGATTACGAGGTAGGTAATAGGTATGTAGGTAGTGAACGGCTATGTCCATACTTTGCTCAATTATTTTATAATATCTAATGCGCCCCTGAAGAATGGAAAAAAAATTAACAGTGGATTTCTGACCAAATTTGAAGTTAAAAATGTCATATGAGGTTGCCAGATTCCATTACATCTGTTGTATTCTCTTAGAAAATATTTTTTTTTACAAAAAATAAATTTTGTTTGCAGATTTGCCAAAACTCCTATACATTTCTTGCTTATTTTAGTCTCAGGAAGATGCTGTTAACCCTTTATAAGGCAGAGGAAATATTTTTCCCACCATGTTTCAACATTGTGTCAAAGTGCCAATAGTCCAATTTTGCACATTTCTGACATCTGTCTGCCCGTTAAAGGGTTAAACTTGTCTCTTTCCTCATGGGTACCTTGTATAAACTTCACTTTCCGTACGCACACTAAAAAGAATGTCTTACCTTACAACGGACTTCCACCGAACCCCAATGCCCAGCTGGGTCAAGCAGTGCAGCATGGTCTCGCATTCGTCCCCGGTCGGCAGCGGGAACATGACCTCGAAGTAGTTGCCCGCTTTGTCGCTGATCCATACTACTTTGCTGACTTCCAGCTTGTTAAGCAGTTCTTGTAGTATCTGCTTACCAGATTTTATTAGTGTAGTATTTTAAAATCAACGAATTTCGACGATTTACGTTTTGTGTCACAAACGAGTTTCGTAGAGTGGGGATAGAATGAGCAAAATATTACATTAGAAATCAATATTACATTGGTATCAACTTGAAAACTATATTTTATGGAACGATACAACAGCTCCATATTAACAATAGCCTTAGCACATGATTAGACCATGCATCCGTCTTTTATTAATATGTATACCTAGTTAGTGAAAAACAGGAAGTCTATCTCGCAGCGACTAACTAACTGCAATCTTTCGAGTGACAATGGGTAAAATAATTA
>JALPQI010017636.1:0-21210 GCA_025490895.1 Thaumatotibia leucotreta | reverse complement strand
CAACTACATGAAAATATGCATTATAAAAAGCCAAGCCCAAAGATAAAATTCCCAACCATTTAGTTGGAAAATAAAACGATTTCATAAGATTCAATTGGAATATGATCTTTCGGCGAAATGACTTTATGCGAAAAATTGGTTGCGATGTAATATTGTATATGCGGTATAAATCGTATGCCATACAATATTTTGGGATTAGTATGTTACGCCAAACGATGCATTTGCCAATAAATATTTTGGGAAAATAAAAACGACCAAGTAATTCTTTGCTAAACAATCGCTTGCCAACAAAAAGGCTTGCCGACTGTAAAATTGCGATAAGTAGTTTTGATAATTCAATTTTTGCCAAATGAAAATTTGGGAAAAATAGTTTGCGATGTGATACTTTGGGAAAAATTATTTGCCAAACATTAGTAAACCTGAAAAACATTGTATGCATCACGGTAGATAAGCGGAATACTAACTCGAGTCATAAAAGCCCTTCACCTAACGGCGTCGGGCTTCTAACAGTCTCGTTAGTAATTCCGTACTTACCTCCCTTGATGCACAATGTACTATTATTACAGGGAATTACTATTTATACCTATGCCACACCGACGTGCATATTACAAATTGCAGCAATTATATCAGCAATTTGCAAAAAAGAATTATTTAGGAATTTGGAACAATCCATAACTATTTCGTAAGAAGTACATAATTCGGCGTGGCGACGGCTGTAAGGGTGCGGCTCCACTGACGAGGAGCTGTGCAAAATTGACCAATTACAGTCTTCAAATTCGAATTCGAAACACTGTGATGCGTTGGCCGAGCTCCCACAGCTCCGCTCCGCTCCGCGTCAGTGGAGCCGCACCCTAAGAATACATTTGTCAGCACCTCATCTCTTCCCGCGGGTGTCGTAAGAGACGACTACGGGACTTAACTGTCATTCTTTACCAGTCTTTTACGTAATATTGATGATGGGCTGAAGCATCGTCATAGTGGACACACTACTGCGATCGCCAACCCGCTTACTCAGCGTGGCGATTGTGGACATTTACCTCTTAGTGCTTCCATACGCTTAGTTAATAGGAGAGGCCTACGTCCGGCAGTAGACTATATAAGATAGGCTGATGATAATAGGACCTTCCTATCGTTAATATTTCATTAAGTGAATTATTTAAATATTACATGTAAATGTATTAGTGCATTTATATTCTCTATAAAACTTCACCTTGCATTGTTAAAAATGAACAATAGCTAGACCCGCCACTGGCTTCGTAAATATTACATTCTACTTATACAAGGTGCCCGTGAGGAAAGGGAAAAATTTTGACAGCATATTCCTGAGACTAACAGAAGCAAAAAATGTTAAGTGAGTTTTGGTCAATCCTGCAAAAAAGATTTTTTTTTTTTTTTTTGATGTTTTGAATGCCTCAATACACAAAAAAAGGATTTTATTAATGAAACTATCGCAAAAAATGCACTTTAAACGTTTTTTTTTTCTCATTTGCTAGGTAATTAAAGATTTTTTTTGTTCATTTGATGTCTGTCAATTAAGTGTGACAAGACTAAGACGACATGGTAACAAAATCGTTTCCTAAAATGCGTTTATCATAGCTTAACGGGCTAAAACGGTTTTAGGAAAAAATCAAATTTTCTCTTAAAATAGACTCAATCCAGAAAACTCCATATGACATTTTTAACTTCAAATTTGGTCAGAAATCCGCTTTCGATTTTTTTCCCCTTCCTCATGGGCACCGTATACGTCCACTCATTACAAAAGACCACCGGTCGTATCCATGATATTCTGCTAGCAGCATTTCCACGCTTCATCGCTAGGGATATTTGCTTAGACAAGTTGCCAATCGCTAACGCTTAATCGTCACTCGGAAACGAAAGGCAGCTGCCTGTCTTTGTCGCACTGATATGAAAGTGTGACAGAGAGGGAAAACTACGATACGCTACTAAGCGCAAGCGACTGGCAACTTGGCTAAGCATCCTGGTACGATCTGGCGCGAGTATCGCAGCCCCTACCCCTAAGTCGGCGACCCAAGTCCCTAATTCTTTGGCCTCCGCACCCCATTACCGCACGGTCATCCTACATTTTCTTTTGTTGACTTATATTCATATTCATTTATTCATGCTATCATAACTTCATATAAAATTCATGTCAGATATGATACCCTGTAAGTGTAAGGGCACAGCAAGTAATTATAACCTTAGAACTAGTCTTAACCTTAACTACTACCTAGTTGGTTACTAAATTCTGTTACTGCAATAATCTTTGTCTACATAAAATATACGAATGAAAGTTTAATAAAGTATATATTAAAATGAAGTACATAAAATCAGGATTTATATATGACAATATCATTCAAAATGACCCCCTCTGGCCTTGACACAGGCCCTCAAACGACGAGGCCAGTCATCAATAGCGGCACGCACGATTGTCATGTCTAATTCCTTCACTGTCTTAATTATGGCCCGCTTTAGGGAGTCAAGATTTGTGTGAGGCTTAGCACAGGCTTTCTCCTCAATAACCTGCCATATGGCATAATCCAGAGGGTTAAGGGTCCGGGCTGGAGGACGGCCAGTCTTCGTGGGCAATAAAGTCAATTTTATTCCTTCGAAACCAGGCTTGAGTCGTTTTTGCCTTATGTGCAGGAGCTGAGTCCTGTTGAAAGACCCATGGTTGGTTTTGAAATAAGGTGTGGCTTAAGGGCTTTACTATTGGTTCGAGAACGGTTTCCTGGTAAACTTTGGCCCCAGTTTTCACACCTTTTTCACAAAAATGAACCCGTGTTAGCCCTAAGTATGACACACCCAGCCAAATCATCACGTAAGAGGGATGATGGCCTCGTTGCACCCTCGGAACAGCCGCAATCGCCTCTTGACTGTTTTTTGCATATACTCTGTCATTCTGGCGGTTACAACATTCTTCAATGGTAAAATTTTTTTCATCTGTAAAAAGTATTTTTCGGTGGCCATTTTGTGCGTACCGCTTCAATAGTACGCGACTTCTCTCCAGCCTCATGGTTTTTAATCGCCCATTAAGCAAATGACCTTTTTGTCTTCGGTAAGCGTGTAGTCCAAGGTCTTCATTGATAACTTTTTTTAGGGAGCTTCTCTTCACAGACATCTGTATTGCCAACAACTTTTGCTTCCGGACGGGATTTCTAGCAATTCTCGCCTTCACTGCCTTTATTAGAGCTGGGGTCCGAACGGTGCGTGGTCTTCCAGACCTCTAGCGGTCATCGAAGCTCTGAGTACTATTGTATCTATTAATGGTGCGATAAACAAATTGTTTGTTTAATTTTAGATTTTCAAGCAACTTCAAAATCATGTTTGGCGGGTGCCCACACTTGTGCAGCGCAATTACAGCGACACGATTCTCTTTTAGGCCCCAATTCATTATAAATACGACAAGATAAGCGTTATGTATAGTATATAATTATAGCTCACAAATCCATCATATTATGTCACTTTTTATTTTTTCGGAAGCTTTTGTTTTAACGGAAAAAAAGAGGTTGGAAATCGGGTAACAGAACTTAGTAACCAACTAGGTAAGTACAAAATTTACAGAAATAAAAATTTAATGTTATGATCATTGAAAAATTATTTTAAATTTTAATAACATTTATCAATTAATTTCTGTTTTAATTGTCTTAAAAAAAATGAAGTATTCTTTTCGCCTTTTAAATCATCATTTAATTTATTATATATTTTTACGGTCATGGCGTGTGGACTTTCTCTATGTAATTTGATATTTGATCCTGTCAACCAACCAGATTATTTTTAAACTTATCTCTAAGCTCGTAACGTCGGGACTGATCTGAGACCGGAATATACAATTGTGAATTTGCCCTAACAAATTTATATACCTCATAAATGTAGATGGATGTAAGCGTTAATACTCGTATCTTACAATTTTTAAAATGAGGCAAACAACTTTATAACTACAACATTCTCTGAACTTAAAATATACATCCTACTAAATTTGTTAACGTTAATGTAATAATGCAACAATACAGTATTATGTATTTACACATATTAATGAAAACATTCAACACACTTGCCAACAACGGTTTTAGACATTGCACAATTTGCACATACAAACGCTCCCGTGCATGTTTACTAACATCGTCGCCATCTCAAAACACAGCATTGTGGAAACATGCACATTCTGAATATGACACTGCTGCTTGTGTGCAACGGTGCAAGTATTGTTTGCAGTCCGAGAGATGACAGCGAGAAATTGATCTAGCCAGACTTGATATTAATAATTTTATGGTTTTCTAGAGATGCAGAAGTTGAACCTTAAATTTCTAACGTTCGTGATCATCATGAAAACCAACTCGCTCGGAGGCTTTACTGAGATCAACAAGCATAGTACTCAAGATTTCCAAGGTCTCAGGCAAGACTACTATATCGTCAGCGAATCGAAGGTGAGTGAGGTGCTCGCCGTTTATGTTCATACCCAGCCTTCGCCAGTCCAGAAGCCTTAAAGACATCTTCCAGTGCAGCAGTAAACAGCTAAAGGGATATGACATTATGTCCTTGCCTGACTCCCCACTGTAATTCACAATATTTAATTTCCCGGAAACCCTTTCCTTTTAGACATGGAGACACCTGTCAAATTATTTGAGAACAAATAAGTTCCAGTGTCCCTAATATTACAGGGTGACTTCAAATTGGTGATACACGATCATAAAACATGAATCTGTTAATGTTTTGAACAACTTTTACTATGGGACCAAATATGAAAACTCAATAAAAAAACCGACACTTCCATTGAAATGTGCTGAGATAAGTTGACCAAAATGTATGGAAGCGTCGATTTTTTTTTTTTGGTTTTCATATTTGGTCCCATAGTAAAAGTTGTTCAAGGCCATTAATAGATTCATGTTTTATTATTTTGTATCACTAATTTGAAGTCACCCTGTATATACTTCTTATTGGGCTCTATAACTAACCGACTCAGTAAGCTCGCCGTCGGATCTCCGACTGCACACTGTAAGCGAACGTCTTTGAACGTTCGATGACCTAGGCTAAGAACCCGCTTAACGAGATCCGACGAGAAACGCCGTAAAGCTCGCTCCACACTGGCCTGTCTACAGCGGCCCTACCGCGAACTTCAAAATCCGCAAATTTCGAGGATTTGTCTCTCTCACTTTAAAGACGCCTTCGTTGGAGTGACAGAGAAAAATCCTCGAAATTTTCGAATTTCGAATTTCGCGGTAGCAGGCCTGGCAACTATGAGCTGGCGCAGCATTATTAAATTAACGCGGGCTTACTTTCTGTCCATCCCGCTCGTACTCATTGGTGCGAGCGAGCCGGATAGAAATAGGGTTGCCAGACGTACCTACTGTAATATAAAGTATTATACTGTATTTGACAACTATGTACCTACTTTACGATATACGAGACGCATAAAGTAGGTACGCTAAGCTGAAAACTTAAATAGCCAGTAATCTTCTATTACCCCGCCAGATATCTACTTTATTTTTTCTATTTGTACTTTATATTTTCACCGTTTAAGCAAAAATAATACTGTATAATTATCTCGAAAAAAATATGGCAACCCTATATAGAAAGTAAGTCTGCTTTAACAACGCGGCTGTAGGTAAGCACGATAAAGGATGGGTAATTGATTGATTAAACCTGAGTTTTTTGTTTTACGAATATCATACGCCAAAAAGGCCAGCAGTGGACAGCCACGTGCTAATGATGATTATTTTTTTTAAAGACCCACCCCGGGTTTGCAAGGGTATAAAAAGTAATTCTTTTTCAATAAATACTTTTTAATGGAACAAAGGAACGAGTTATCTCACATCTTCTCAAATTAATGGATTTGGAAAAAAACACATCCTAGTTTCAATATTTTTTAAGCGTTGTGTATGTGGACTAACAATGTACAAGTTGTAGAACGTTCTCAAAATTGCGGGAATAAACTCGGAAATTTCCGAGAATTTCCATGAGAATTTAAGAGTAAGTTCTCATTGAGAATGTTTCCATGAGAACTTATAAAAAAGTGTTATGAAGAATATTGTATTTCACAATTGAGTAAACAATGCATGAAATTTACCTTAAAAGGCTTGTATATAATTATAACGGTTTTGGCATGATTAGAATGCTTGTCAAATTTAAATTGTCGATAACATTCTCTATAGAAGAAGAAGATTCGCAACTTATGAAACTTTTCCTCGGTAGATTGCTAATGTGGACACATCTTTATGATTAAAGAATTTATTCAATTTTATTTGCAAAACACGGTTCGGACTTTGTCCATAAACAAGTACGTGAGTTTAAATACATTTTAGTTTAATCAGCTATTTTGATTAAAATTCCCATTACGTGCAGGTTTCTGGGTTCTCTTACCTAGATCCCATCAAATTTTGTCTGGCCTAAATACCTCACTCGACTACCATGGTCAAAATTATTTATCAACCTCCGTAGTTCAGTCGATAGTGGCCCTGCCTGCGAAGCTGGAGGTCCCGGGTGCAAATCCCGGTGAGGGATCTCTTTGTGTATTTATCATAAAAGTATCTGTTCCTTAACCATGGTTGTTTTGTATGTAAGGATTATAAGGTCGATGCGGATAAGAACGTCTATCAGGAAAGTCCGTCTATCAACTGATTTCGACCCTTATTAAATATGACGGACTTTCCTTCAAACTAAAATATGCCGGACTGACCCACACTGACCTTACTTAACCATACGAGTTTGTATATTTTATACGTATCGTGGTAATAAATATTAATGTTACTTTATTAGTACTATCTCCAGTACCCCCCTTATTCATAAACGTCTTCTAACTAAGAAAAAAAGTATTATTTGTCCCATTCGATCTTATCAATATATCGATAAGGTCGGACAGGACAAATGATTATTATAGATATAGATGCATAATAATATTGCGAACTTGTACAATAAGAATTATCATTATTATCCTTTATTTATCTCTCTTTTTAAGTTAGGTTTTTTATAAAAATGTCTGTAAAATTCAATGTTTTTATGTAATAAATTCTTTTATGCATGTTATTTTAATAAGATGTATTATTATACTGTTTTGAAAAAATAAGTCCACCTGAATTTCTTACTGGTTCTAAAGGAAGTGTGTCTTTCGTCTTACCTTATTTACCACTCGAACTAATAATTATTTATTGTCTTGAAAACTACAAAATACTTAAGCGCTAAAATCACAGCTATAATTAACTTCGAAAAGGAAAACCCCACTTTGGCAATAACAGGACAAATGTTCAGGTATCAAGTTATTTACTACCTAACAGGAACTTCTTTATATGCAGAATTAATTAAGTAGGTACAATAGGTACATAATAATATGTCAAAGAGCAACATTTAGAGTTTAAACGAAGGTGTGTAGGTGTAGTTCAACTGGCACCCATTGTACTAGAATTTATGCTACATATTACAGTTGCAAGAATTACAACTTTCTCTAAGTAAATAAAAAAAAACGGTCAAGATCAAGAGCATGTCGGGCCATGCTGAGTCTAGGGTTCCGTGGTTAGTAAAAAACGGCTGGGCGGATTATGTTCGAAATAATTTTATTTTAAAGTAGTCTATAGGCCCACTTTCATGGTTATTTTTCAAATCATTTGGATCCACGGATCAAAAGTTAGAGGGGGGAGGGTTACATATTTTTTTTTATATTCTGGAGTACGTATCTCCGAAAATATGAACACCCATTCGTTGGGGATTTGTCTCTCTTACTCTAAAGAAGGTGTCATTGGAGTAACAGAGAAAAATCCCCGTATTTCTCTGATTTCAAAGTTCGCGGCATGACTTTGATAAAAGATGACTAAAGGTGCATTCAGACCAAACGAGCATTCGCTCATTCTATCCCACTTACAAAGCCCATTTAAAAAGCCCTCACACCAAACAGCTGATTAAAAAACAATCCAAGAATGCTTTAACCTTTGGCATACGAGGTATACTAGTTCCCAAACATATGGAAACGTCATAAAAACTTTTTTCACTTTATATCCGGAGGATTAAACATTTTAAATTAATAAACAGACCTGTAAAATCCCGTTTAAAAATAACCGGTCGGTTATTCACTTTCGCCTCTCGACTCAATGGAAAAGTACCAAGCCATGCCCAGACATAAAACAAAAAGATACTAAATGCACTTCATAGTTTAAAAAACGTTTTATGTCTTACATCGACGGGTTAAGGTTCAATTTAGGTATAGAATCATTTAAATCGCCGTATCTTTTTTCCTCATGGCGCTACCAAAACGTATACACCTTGTGCAGTATTTAATGCTTGGAATTAGAGTTCAATTTTGTTTAACTAGCCAGCATAAAGAAGGGTTCAGTTTTACGAGTTGAATGTCATTCGAAGCATTGTTGTGTGACACAGGTACCAGTTAAGCATGGCAGGTAATCTAACAGCTGATTGTTACTTGACAGCTGATTATTCAAACTGTACTCTATGGTTTTTTGTTTGAATAAAGAATACTAGGATTATGTTTCCTTGGAATCACGGTAGGGCGTGACAATGTGGGGTAAAAAATAAGATATGATTGTTTTATTACTGGATGAATGTTTTATAGCGGTAAGGATTATTTAAAACATCAGATATATCGAAGCGACTAGGGTACTGACAAATATCTGAGCAATCCTCTACATTTCGTTAGAATATTCAGGTATTTTTAAGCACAGTGACCGCTGCTATATATTTTCTGATGACGACTGTATTAAAAGACCTAATAATTGTATTAAATATTTTGACATTATTATGTATAGCAAATCAAATCAAATAAAAAATTATGCTGACTACCCAACTTTATTTATTAATATTTTTGGTGAACACTACATGTGAAGAGTCCACGGAAAAAACATGTCCAATGCTTGAAAAAATCCGGGCAATTTCACACCTTATTCTGTTAAAAGTAAGGTGATTTTTCCTTCTGTAATTTGAATTGACTAGACATGTTCCTTTTGTGGACCCTTCATGTACTGTATTCTGAACAATAAAGGATCTTGAATTATGACATAAGTCACTGGAATTTATTATTAAGCTAAGTAAAACAAAATCTAATAAAATAAGTAGGTATTTAAATAATGAAATACAGAATACTGAAGCTCGTAGTGAAAATACATTGGCATCACAACTGGAGAAGATAGGACACACAGTCACACATCTAGTCTAGGATACCTAAACCTACCAAGCACTTTTCCTCATACCTACAACTGTTTACCGTACTATGAGATATCCAAGTGCGTACAAAGCCTGCAATTTCACTTTTGTTACCGGTTTTTCCGAAACGGAGAAAATTGCACCAATTAACACAAGCTAGTAACGCTGTCACTATGTCTCCACATTATAATATAACTCGTTATCAGCAGTAAAGAGTGATCCCTCTGTCTTCAATTCCAAAAAGCATTAAGTGACTAATTCCATTTTCTTGTTATCTTTCGACTTAAGATATAATAAGTGCATATAATCAGTGGTAAACAATTATACAACATAATGCTTAGTTGTTACTGTCATCAGACGGGGGTGAGATAAGGATAGAGAAACGTAAAGCGTCTTTTATAAAATTTTGGATTGACTAAATAAATATTATAGGATTATTTTAAGCATACATAGTCCCGCGGTAAGTTCAATCAAGGCTTGTGATGTGGACACTAGTTAGGCGATGGTATTTATAATACTTATAATAATTAGGGTTGGCAAATATTCGAATAGTTTTCAGAATATAATCAAACTAGCGACCCGCCCCGGCTTCGCAAGGGTACTATACCTAGGTACATAAAAACCTTCCTCTTGAATTACTCTACCTATTGAAAAAAATCTCATCAAAATCCGTTGCGTAGTACCTATTAAAGATTTAAGCGTACAATGGGACATAGGGACAGAAAAAGTGACTTTATTTAATACTATGTAGTGATTTTGAAAATGTGGGTAAAATTACTTTGATTTGCATATTTACGTTAAATATTTCAATACTTAAGACTGCAGTAATCAACAAAGACTAGATAAACTATAGACAACTAATAACACCAATTTTATCACATCGGAATATGATGCTACTGAACATACCTATTTCTGAGTAATATTTATGCATCTGAATTTTTAAATTTTACTAGACAGTATTAGTCACTGAATTTTGACAATAGCATGATAATGAGAATGACGCTGACATAACACGTCAGGGCAACGCAATTTGCTGCCTAGAGTATGTATGTATGTGTGAGTTAAAAAATAACATCTTCTTATTTAAGTGAAATTGAACAATTTAAGTAAGTAAGTAATACATTAACAATCATTTTGGAATTATCACGACTTGGATCATCCCGCTACATGAATACATTTATTGTATAAAAAACAAGTCTTATTTCAGGTCTACCTCCGTCTGACCGTCCGGTTACAATTCATTAAATTCAAGGATAAATTATACGTTTTTTGTAAATCTTGTTTTCTGTTTAGTATTGTAGTTCTTAGTATTGATAATGCCCCTAACAACCGTCTCTATAAAAAACCTCATGAATAAAATATGTCGGTCCTGCTAATGATACCTACATAGCTCAATATCTACTTGTGTAACGTGTGCGGACGTGTGATGAAGGCAGTATATGAATACATTTGTCACCACCCCAACTCTTCCCGCGGGTGTCGTAAGAGGACTAAGGGATTGAAGTGTCGCTGACTATTTTTTGACTGAATGGGCAACAGTGTCATCAATGTCATCATAGTGGACACATTACAGCGATCGCCAATCTGCTTGCCCAGCGTAGCGATTGTAGTTTTTTACCTCCTAATGTGTTTATACGCATAGTTAATAGGAGAGGCCTATGTCCAGCAGTGGACTGAGATATGCTGATGATTTAAAGTCTGCGCCCATACCGCGTTCTTCGAAATCTCAACTATTTCAACGATGTGTCTCTATCGAAGACATCATTAGAGTGACAAAGACGAACCCTCGAAAGGACTATGCGTCAAAATGGACCAAAAACCAACAGAGCTTGGAGTAGTGTCATTAAAAAGGTCTGCTTATGTATTTTATTTCATTCTATAGGTGTAAAGTTGAATTCCATTGGATAATTTTATATGACTAAACTAAGGCGTTCTGCGGGCACTCTCTAAAGTAAATCACCGTCGTCCAGACATCATTCCTTATAGTATTTACTCAGACTAAAATACAAATATCTCCGTTTTGAAATGGAATTGAACATAGTGCCCGTAGAATGAAATGAAATAAATGTAAATACCTATTTAATGACACGACTTTCAGCTCTATTGGTTTTTGGTCCACTCTCCATACAAATCTGCCCATAGTCCTTTACGCACATACTTCACCCAAGGAATATCTAGGTAGGTACTTAATATTATTATACTATACTACTGACCCTGGCACGTGCTTTTATTTGTCCACGTTTTAGTACATAGCTGACTTTATTATCATCGATTGACACGTTATATGTAAGTAAACTCTAAAGTTGTACTACAACGTGATATATATAATGTGTTTACCGACAGTACGTCGGTATTGAAATAAATCGGATCATGACAGACTACAAAGAAGTCATTTAGCTAATAATATTATTTACTATGTAGTAGTTGTTAGCTTACAATTTACGAATTACTGCCAACTAAATTTGTTTATGACCATAGTCAACTGTGTAATTTGATTCATTTGACTACTTTATAGAGACGCCATAAGGCCAGGCCTACTACCGCGAAAATCGAAGTTCGTAAATTTCGAGGATTCTTCTGTCACTCCAACGAAGACGTCATTACATTACTCATTAGAGTGAGAGAGAGACAAATCCTCGAAATTTACGAATTTCGTTTTTCGCGGTAGCGCCGCTGAGGCCCTACCGCGAACCACGAACAGTGTCGCTTCCCTGTCACACTTATGTACGCATTCACGAGTGCGAGAAAGAGGCAATACTTCGTGGTTCGCGGTAGGGTCTCTGCTACTGCGAACTTCGAAATTCGTAAATTGCGAGGATTTCTCTCTGTCCCTCTATCAACCAAGTAGGTAATTAGAGTGGCTGAGACAAATCCTTACTGTGATCACATGCACATTTCTGTGAAACCTCTCAGAAACCAAACATTTTCCAGTAAGTAACAACGATATCAGCAATGAGTAACAGACAACCTTTACTATATATATGCAATGCAGTGTAATTTTCCTTATCTTGTAAGTAGGGATGAGGCGGATAGGTTGTAGGTATTAGTTACTATGACTAGGCTACCCCCGATTCCGAGAATTTGAAACTTTGAGAATTAAGAACAAGTACGTACTAGGAATTTTCACAGAAATGTGCAGCTTAAGTAATCTGCACATTTCTGTGAAAACTCCTAGAACCACACTTCAACTGGTAACAGACATAAACCAGTTAGAAATAAACAATTAAACCTTTACTATATGCAATGCAATTTTTCATATTGTGTAAGTAGGGATAAGGTAAGTTAGATATTACAATACTAGGTAAACCAACGATTTTTAGTGTTTGAAACATTTAAAAATAAACTGTACATTTCTATGAAAATTCCTAGAAACCACACTTCAACCGGTACCTGACATAAACCAAATAAATAGATACACAATTAAACCACATGCAGTGCCATTTTCCTTATCTTGTAAGTAGGAAAATAGCACTGGTACTTAACTTAGTAGTAGTACCAGTGCTATTTTCCTACTTATAAGATAAAGTAAAGTAGTACCTAGTGGTACTACTATGACGAAGAAGGCCCCCGATTCAGAGTACCTATATGAAACTTATAAAAAATAAAGTGCACATTGTTGAGAAATCGACTAGAAACCAGACATTAAGTATTATAAATAAACAATTAAAACGTCACTATATGCAGTGCAGTTTTCCTTATCTTGTAAGTAGGAAAGGTAGTAAATTAAGTACTCTGACTAGGTATGTGTGTCATCTTAGCTCGCATTGCCAGTTGCGTGGCTTCGATTCTCGACTAAGAAGTAGCGCGATTTCTAACATTCACTATATTTATAGATACCTATGTTTTAATTCAAATATAGAACGTGACTGGCTGGAAGCTGACGCATTTTAACGATAAACTGTTTTTTTATAAATATATAGTTATTTCTATAGGTTATGTATCGACTTTGTAATCTTTGTATGCATTGTTATCTTAATATTCATTGTTATGCTCGTATTTTCAATGTAACGTGTAGTTTGTAACGAAGGATAAACCTATGCAACAGCACATATAAGTATTGCAATCATTAGACTATAGATTACATTATCAGCGTCAAAACATAAACATAACTACGAAAGTGTGCCTGTGCCTGTGCTAACTTCACGCCGTTAACAAAGGAGTGTGACTCCATTCATAACTGTTTATAAAAAAGTTACCTTTAGAGCGGGATACCGGCGTCTCGTTCACTGGTATTCACAAAACACAACACAGCACGTGCGACCCGTGTGACAACCGAAACACATCTGTTCGTTCGTTCAGCGGAGTTCAGGCTCAGGAGTCATGAGACGGCAGCGCAGCGAGCGCGCCTCTGCTCGCACCGCATTTTCAAACACAATTTCACTATTATCCCACTAAAAAACTAAAAAATGTACCAACACGTTCACTCCCTGAGGAGACTGGACCACGAATGCTGTTATCATTCGCAGATAAAGCTTGTTTACTTTACAATATCACTTGAATACCTAATTGCAGTTGTAAAACTAAATTACAGTGGAATTTTACACATTTTAATAAGACATTTTGCGAGGCGTTCGCCCGACGCGAAAATTTCGGGAGAAGAGAGATTTTGTGGGAGCCTTGCTGGTTTATTTGTGACTTTGACAGCTGGCCAGGGTAGACGTAAGGAGTATTATCGGGCGAGGTTGTATAGTTGACTCCGGAGGTCATTCGGTAAGATAAAATTAGATTCTTCGACAAGGGTTCCGTAAAAATATCTGACATTTTACGTTACTTTTACACGAAATGAAGACCTAATCAAAATATTTGAGTTAAACATTGTAAATTAGGTATCTACATAGGTATCTACTAATGTATCTAAAAGATACATAATGTAGTTACCTTGAAATTGAGTCGCTTAACTTCAAATCCGGGTAAATCCACTCAGTCAATAGAGTTTAAGTTTAAAGAAAAAATAGACAATTGCAATTAAATATGCACTCTATTGGTAGAGTCAATTTACCCGGGTTAGAAGTTAAGCGACTCAAATTACCTTTCATTTCAATATTCCTTGTCAAGGAAAAGTCGATACCTACTTACAGGTAGGTACAATTTATTGCAAAAAGTTTCACTGAAGAGATCCATCAATTTAATCCATGCAGACGTGAATGGAATAAGCTAAATGAATGACTTGTATGTAACGTATGTGGCATTGAGTGAGTGAAAGTGTTTCAACCAGAACATAGACACTTTCTGTCACTTATCTACTAGATTTATTTTTAGACTACCATTGGTAATATACAACCAAAATTCTAGGTAGTTAATTTTTTTTATATATTTATAATATTTTATACAAGTTTTTTTTATTCCTTTCTGTTATTTTAGTAACTTTGATTAGGTATTTGTTATGTTTTGTTCCCAATCCCTAATTGAATGGCTAGGTATATTTATTTTTATAATAAAAACTTTAAATAACTGTTATATAATTGTCTACCTACTTAGTTTTTTTTTTCCTTCCTATTTTGACACGCTATACAGGGTGGCACAAACCTTGACGTCAAAATTTTTTTTTTAGATTCCTCACGTCATAAGCTATCAGAATATACCCCATGTATGTTAGCCGATTTTTGTAGTTTTTGAGTCATGAATTTTTGAAATTTTTTTTTGAGAAATTCTAGAATGAAGAAATTTTCACTGAAGCAGTTGAGGTAGGGCATAGCGAATGACATCCCGCTTTGTGTGGTAGGGCACAGCACAGCGGATGCCATCTCGCTCTTATCTAGAGCAGAGCCCAACTGGGGAAGTACCTCCGCCTTACAGAAAACCGCAGCCAAATAACACTATCCCCTACACATAGTGTTGTGTTCCTGCTGGTGAGTAAGGTAGCCAGGCTCAACGAGGGTGCGGAGTGCTGCCGACGGGGGGACCTACGGAACTGACTGTTGGAAGGCCGTGATGCTGTCCACCGATTTTGTCTATGCATTTATTTTTGAATCTGACTTTACTTTCTTACTGATTGATGTACGGTGTCATAATAATAAATAAATATATTCATTTTTTTCTCTCGTATAAATAAAACACAATGTTTATAATTTAAAGTATTTAATTGCTTATCCAGTTAATCCACCCCATCAGTGGTAGCAGAGCGTGGTTGACTGCTTGGCAATGGATGTTATGTAATTAAAACCGTGAGTACGTATATGAGAAATTTTTGAAAATGAGCTCAAATCTACGAAGCATAGAACCGCTGACTAAATCAAATTATGATACCTGGTGCTTACAAGCGCAGGCGATTCTCATTAGATACGACCTATGGGAGTACGCTAGTGGTGAAAAAAGGTTAGCGGCAACTGCGACTGCCGATGAAAAAAGTACGTTCCTAAAGGAAGACTTAAAGGCAAGGTCAGAGCTACTTCTGCTTATATCTCCGCAAGAACTTAAACAAATTAAGGGGTGCAACACCTCGGAAGAAGTATGGGACAAACTAAAGTCTATACATCAAAGTTCAGGACCGGCGAGAAAAGCTACGCTGTTAAAGCAACTCGTACTAAAGAAAATGACTCCACATGAAGATGTCAGAGACCATCTAAATAATTTCATGGACGTAGTGGGTAAATTAGAAGACATGGATGTCAAGATTCATCCAGAATTGTTAAGCATAATGATGCTTTATAGTCTACCTGCAAATTTTGATAGTTTCCGAACGGCGATTGAGTCGAGAGATGTTCTACCAACTCCAGAAATTTTAAAGGTGAAAATTATAGAAGAATATGAAGCAAGAAGGCAAACCGAAGCGAGCGAACCTCAGACTTCAGAAGCATTCTATGCTAAGACAAAGAAGAAGGTACAATATTGCAACAAATGTAAGAAGAAAGGGCATTCCACAGATGTTTGTTGGTCAAAGAAGAGATTTAATAACCCGAACAAATCTAAAGGTCAAGAAGAGATGTTTAATGTTTGTCTGACAACAGAAACGTTAAAGTCTAAAAGCAATTTATGGTGTCTGGACAGTGGATGCACGTCACACATGACGGGAGATAAAGGTATATTCTGTAACTTAATCCCTGCATCTGACACATTAAAACTAGCTTCTGAGAAGTACACAACCGAAGTTAAAGGGAAAGGAAAAGTTGAACTCTATGCAAAGGACCGCAAGCACAATTTAACTGAAACATTGTACGTACCTGATCTGTCAAACAATTTGATATCCGTAAGTAAAATTACAGACCATGGCTATAAAGTTTTATTTGAAAAGGAACAAGCTAGTGTCATAAAAGACAGAAATGTTGTCCTGAAAGCAAACAGACGTAATGGATTGTACTATTTTACACCTGAAAAGCCGGAAGAGACAGCAAACTTTGCGGATAGAGCTGAAAGCGAGATTATGAAATGGCACAAGAAGTTAGGTCATATCAATGAAAGAGATCTAAAGGAAATGGTCAAAAACAAAATGATGCGAGGACTCGACTTTAAAGAAAAGACTTTGGGTAATTGTGAGACTTGTATTAAAGGAAAATTTGCAACTCTACCATTTCAAAGCCATGATAGAATAATATCTACCGAAGTTCTTCAGACAATTCACAGTGACGTATGTGGCCCATTTGAAAATGAATCAATGGCCGGATCAAAGTATTTCGTAACATTCATTGACGACTATACAAGATACTGCTGTGTATACTTCATGAAAGAAAAGAGCGAAGTAATCGAAAAATTCAAGGAGTATAAAAACAATGTCGAACTGTTTCATAAGAAGAAAATTCAAAATCTACAATCGGATAATGGAGGTGAATACAAATCAAAAGCGTTTGATAAGTTTCTGAAAGATAACGGTATAGGCCGAAGACTATCTGCACCTTATACTCCACAGCAAAATGGCATGAGTGAAAGAAAAAATCGGTCGCTGATGGACAAAGCAAGATGTCTTATGCTCGATTCTAATATCCCTGCAAAATTCTGGGCAGAAGCAGTGAACACTGCGAACTATCTGATAAATAGAAGTCCAGCAAAAGCACTCAAAGGAAATTCTCCATTTGAGAAGTGGGTAGGCCGAACACCATCAGGAAATCACCTACACGTGTTCGGTAATAGAGCGTTTGTGATGAATAAAAACCGGAGAGGTAAATTCACAGCCAAAGCCATAGAAGGAGTATTCTTGGGATATGCGAGAAATGCGAAAGGTTTTAGAATATATATACCGGAAAAGGATGATGTTGTTATCAGCAGAGACGTGAAAGTCATCGAAAAGATGCATTATGATGATACTTCTGCTGAAAAACACGAAGACCGCACTCCAGAACCTGAAACAGAAAGAATCGAAATTGAAATAACGGAAAATAGAAACAATATTAATAACTTACCATTTCAGGAAACTAATTCTCCTTCTTCCAGCTCCAGTCAAGATCCTGTTGAACCACCTCCTTCAAGTGAACGACCACAAAGAAACGTGAGGCTACCAGCATGGACCAAAGATTACGAGTTAAGTCGCTGCGTGACCATGTTTACGTCAGAAAACACTGACGACTATGACTGCTCTTTGCTTACATACAAAGAAGCTGTGACGGGCACCGACAGACAAAATTGGGAGAAGGCAATACAATCTGAAATGGAATCTCTACAGAAAAATAATACATGGGTATTAGTTGACAAGTCAGAAGCCAAAGGACATAAAGTTTTGTCGAACAAATGGGTATTTCGGATTAAAGATGACGGTACGTACAAGGCCAGATTAGTCGTACGTGGCTGTGAGCAAAAAGGAAACCTGGATTTCGAAGATGTTTATAGCCCGGTAGTAAGTCAATCTGCCTTGAAAACTTTACTAGCCGTTGCCGCATCCAAATCTTACTACTTCATGACATTTGACGTCAAGACAGCTTTCTTGTACGGCGAGTTGACAGATGAAGTTTATATGAAATTACCTGTTGGCTATGACACTAACTGCAATACTACTGAAGTAGTTTGCCGATTGAAAAAATCGTTATATGGACTGAAACAAGCTCCATTTACATGGAACAAAACATTTACCCAAGCGATGTTTGATTTGGGATTCAAGACTATCAAAACCGATCGATGCGTTTTCATAAACGAAGATAAGTCAATAATAATAGGATTATTCGTTGATGACGGACTTGTCATAGGAAATGACAAGAAAAAGATCGAAGCAATTTTGAAAAAACTTGAAACCAAATTTGAAATGAAAAAAAATCTAAATCCAAGTACTTATCTGGGTATGGAAATAAAGAACTCTAAAGAAGGAATAATTCTTACCCAGACATCTTACATAAATGACATACTGGATAAATATAATATGAAGAATGCCAAACCTTGTGACACGCCCGCAAGTAGCGAATCAAAGTCGGTACATGAAACCGCCCAGGAGAAGGAATATCCCTATAGGGAGGCAGTGGGCAGTTTACTATACCTATCAACGAGAACAAGACCAGATATCGCACAAGCGGTCAATCAAGTTAGCAGAAAGGTTGAAAATCCAACTAAAGAAGACGTGACAAAAGTCAAGAAAATATTTAAATATTTAGTCGGGACTAAAAATAAAGGCATTTTATTCAAACGAAACCAACCGATAGAGAGTATCGATGCCTACAGCGACTCAGATTATGCTGGAGACCTATTGACACGAAGAAGCACTTCTGGCTCGGTGCTCATGATTGTTGATGGACCTATATCTTGGACATCTAAAAGACAACCTATCGTGGCATTATCGTCAACAGAAGCCGAGTACATAGCAGCAGCAGACTGCTGTAAAGAGGCTTTATACCTAAAATCCCTATTAAACGAGATAACAAGCATGGACTGCAAAATAAACTTGCATGTTGACAACCAAAGCTCAATTCAGCTTGTGAAGTCTGGAGCTTTCAATAAAAGGTCAAAGCACATAGACGTGCGATACCATTTTATACACGAACACTTCGTGAGTGGACTGATCAATATCAGCTACTGTCCGACAGACGTACAGTTAGCTGACGTAATGACAAAGCCACTGTCAAAAGTTAAGTTTGAAAGACACTGTGCAAGATTGATGCATACAAATAGAGACGTGTCTCAGCAACATGGGCGGACATCAGGAGAAGGTGTTGGAAGGCCGTGATGCTGTCCACCGATTTTGTCTATGCATTTATTTTTGAATCTGACTTTACTTTCTTACTGATTGATGTACGGTGTCATAATAATAAATATATTCAATTTTTTCTCTCGTATAAATAAAACACAATGTTTATAATTTAAAGTATTTAATTGCTTATCCAGTTAATCCACCCCATCACTGACAATACTGGCTTCGGCCTGTGTTGGCGCGGCATGCAGGTGCGGCTATCAGGGAGACCCGGTGAAACGGCTGACCGCTGGCCGCCCGTAGGTCAGTAGGGTTCCCGAACCCAGGAACCACGTAATCTCCGCCCTGGGAGGCTGAACCGCCAACCTGCGCAAAATCCCTGGAGTAGTGGCCGTGCCGGAGGAGGAGACCGGAGTGGACCCGGCCGCTGCCACAGGGGGGGACCGGGGGCCCTTCCGTACGCCGTGCCTGCAGACCGCATTACCTGCGCTGTCCCCTGCCAGATTTGTTCCGTTTGTTTGTCCCTTGAGTCGTCGGCACTCCGAACCCTTCTTAGGATTAAGTACACCCACTATAATGGCGCGAAAACAGAAAAAGTTTGGACTATCAGCGGCATATCCATCCACACAAGTGGACTACTGCAACATCTGGGGTATCCACTCTAACCTAAACGCAGTCCACTGCCACCTGGAAACTGCGCAGCCGACCATACTTTTCCTCACGGAGACGCAAATATCCTGCCCGGCGGATATATCGTACCTATTGTACCCCGGCTATACACTCGAACATAAGCTCGTGAGACACGCCGGTGTATCTATATACGCCCGGCAGGATGTATGCTGTCGTCGTCTTCTTGCCTTTGAAGACAGGGACCTGTCAGTTTTGTGGGTGCGTGTGGACTACGGCGGCCACACCAGAGTCACCCCGTGCCTTTACAGGTCTCACAGTGGCAACACAGAGACAACCCGACTCTTCGAGCACATACAGTCGACATCCGACAGAGTGCTTGAGCAGTACCCATCCGCGGAGCTGGTGATTTTGGGGGACTTTAATGCCCACCACGTTGAGTGGCTGGGCTCCCGGTCCACCGACTTTGCGGGAAGGTCTGCTCACGAATTTTCTCTGGCCTATGGGCTCTCACAACTGGTACGTTCTCCCACGAGAATACCAGATATCGAGGACCATACGAGCTCCTTGCTTGACCTTCTGTTGACCACGCATCCGGACGGATACACCATCGCAGTAAATGCACCTCTCGGCTCGTCCGATCACTGCCTTATCCGGACAAATTCGCCTTGCGCGCAGCGAGAACCACCGCGACCTACTACTACTCGTCGCGTTTGGCAGTACGGGTCAGCAGATTGGGACGGATTGCGTGAATTCTACGCTTCGTACCCTTGGAGGCAGCTCTGTTTCGCATCGGATGATCCTGACTCCTGTGCGACTAATGTCGCCGAGACGATACAGCTGGAAATGGACTGTTTCATTCCCAACTCACTAATCGCTACAGGAGCAAAGAAGCGACCTTGGTTTAACCGGCCCTGTAAAGAAGCTGCGGTTCAAAAGCAGGCTGCTTACAGGGCTTGGACCAGGGCCGTAACTGATAAGGATCCAAACGTCTCTGATGCGAAACGCAGACTGAATGCTGCCTCGAGGTCCTGCAAAAGAGCTGTTGCCAGAGCAAAATTTGATTTTGTCGGCAGATTTGGCGAGAAGCTTGCAGGCCACCCTTCCGGGAGTAGGGCCTTCTGGTCACTTGCCAAAGCTGCCGAGGGAAACTTTTGTCGATCGTTGTTGTGAGGTCTGAGACACCGTCGCAGCTTCGGCGTGTTATGTCGCTGGACACACGGAGGTCGTTGAAGAGAAAAATAAACTTCAGTAAATATTAAACAGAAGCATCGGCGTTTATTTTCATAATAAATACGACACTTGCACATTAGATTGTTTAAAATACTAAAGATACAAAAATGGTGACTCGCGAGCACGTATAATTCGGGCAGATGACATTAGGGAAGAGGAAAGACAAA
>JALPQI010017635.1:0-20613 GCA_025490895.1 Thaumatotibia leucotreta | reverse complement strand
GCCGAAATGTATTTATTTACAAAACCGAATCAATGCCTAACATTTCGAGTATCTTGAGTTAAGCGAGTTATAATGATGTCCTCTAAAGTGTCAAAGTGGAAGGCGTTCAAAGCGACACAACGCCATGACACTTTCCATTACAAAATGGCGTATTTTCCCGCCATTTTCCGCGGCCATCGCATTTAAACGAACAAAGACTGTTTATAGAATACTTTTCTGTTACATTATTGTAAGGGTTTGTTTCTTGCAATTCAATTTGTCGCCTCTTTGTGTTATAATGGAGACGGAAAAGATGTCTGCTTACAAAAGAGTCGCGTCTTGTAATTCTTTAATGAATCTGGATTTGCTATTTTCTGAGTTTTGTTAGTATTATGTTTGCGAATGGAAACTAAATTACGCAGCGTCTTTTAATCATTCAAAGTGTCCTAAATTTTTCATACGTTTTTAATTTTTTTTGCAACCATCATACTAGTCTTTGAAAAATTGCAAACCAGCGGAAGAAGTAGTCCTAAAACACTTATTTCGTGATTTTCAGTATAAATATCATAACATCTTTAACACACATTATATGTCATGCGGGTTAATAATGTTTTTTTTTGTCGGTAAATGCTCGATATGATTCGCTCCGTATATGAAGTCAAAGTTAAAGGATTCTTTATTCAAGTAGGCATAGAAACAAGCACTTATGAGTCGTTATAGGTACACAATAAATCGGTTCTAACCCTACACCGTTGAAAAAAACACAGCCGGGCTTATTTTTCAAATAATAATGCATCTTACGACTAACATGCATTAATAAAACTTAAAACATATGAAGAGCGTTATCAAGAATATCAAGAGCCAATCACCATGACAGTCTTAGTCTCCAGCCATGCACGATTTCGACTTAAAAATCTTGAATAACCCGCACATTCTAATACAACAATAAGTATGTAAAAGAACGTCTCTAAGTCTAAACATTTGAATAATAAGTGACATAACACCACGTGACCATTTCTCGCAACGAAAGTAAAAGCACGTCCCACTTTCGACGAGACAAATGTCTGACACTACATCCATTGCTAATTCTTTAGGCAACGCTCAACTATTTGACTAACTTAAGCGGCAGCGCACGTGGTACATTACGATAGGATTGCTGTTGCGTAAAACTCGTAATCATAGTGCAAATGAGGTGACGTGAACTATGACCCAGAGTGTTGGCCTGAATACAGGGAACCGCTGCCAACATTCGATCATCTATTTTTCTCTCTTTTACATTGTTCTTGCAGGTTAGGGCAAAAGAGAGGCGAATAGACGAAACTTCGATTTTAGGCTTTGGTGAGGGCGGTAGAATAAAAGGGTAAGACGTAATGGACAGGTCAAGTTCTGAATAATTCTATTGTAGGAAATGTCGATACTTTTCTATTTGAATTTAGGACGCTAAAAGGTCACAAGTGATGGCAGATAACTGAGGAGTCTCGATTTAAGATGATAAAAAGTTAAAAGGTAAAAGTTATTATTATGAATGATCGACGCTGTAGTGTCGGACATAAACATAAACACTATGTCAAAGTTGTTGTTAGCCCATGACCAATAACTAAACAATTATCTAACTGGGATTCTAATGAAAAAAAGCACAATTAATTACAAATATTAGATATCATGACCGTCTAATGTGCGAGTCGGAGTCGCGCACGAAGGGTTCCGTGCCATACACGCTTAATGAGATTGTGTTGATTTAAGGAATCAAAGAATCACATTTTACGTCGTATTTTTACATTCACTGTAGTTTATACTTATAAACCATTGAACCAACTTCTAAGAACACAAAGAACACGGGAATTTATAGATTAGTGTCGTGACAAGAAAGTAGAAATGTTAATTAACAAGACGACAAAGAGTCTCACGGGTTCTTCGCTTCCCGGATGGGTTTTTGGTAGAACAGCGGAAATTGGAAGTTTGAGTCAAGTCGAGGAAATAATCTGTTTGGAAGTGAGGGGAGGTAATTGATCTATTGAAGGCAATCTTCTTTAGAGGAAATTAGGAAAGTATTGGTAAATAAATGGAAGGATTTATCTACTGAAGACATCGTCACTAAAGGGTCGGAAGCATACATTTTATACAGGGTGGTCCAAACCTTGACGTCAAAAATTTTTTTTTAGATTCCTCACGTCATGTGCTATCAGAATATACCCCATGTATGTTAGCCGATTTTTTGTAGTTTTCGAGTTATGAATTTTTGACAATTTTTTTTTGAGAAATTCTGGAATGAAGAAATTTATTAATAAAATAAAACTTTAGGGTTTTTTAACTAGTTTCTTTTTGTAAAAGTATGACTAAAAATAAAGCATTTACTGACAAAAAAATTAGCGTCCTCACTTTGATAAAAGTGGGATAAAAAATACATACCAAATTCAAAATTTTACGCTAAAAACGCATCAAAATAGCATTAATGTACGTAAATAAAAAAATAAAACATATCCCAAGGAATTTTCGTATTCTAAAGACCGCCCTAGACCTTGAGCCTTGGTAAAAGCAAAAAAAAGTGATACTTAATGATGAGGATTTTCGGAGTAGTCGGTCAAATAAACTTAAAAAAGTAAAAAAAATTAAGTAGTAAAAAATTTATTGAATAACTGCACAAATTGAGTTTTCGTGGTATTTTCTGTCTTTGTTTATTAATAAGAACAACAAAACAGACGAAATTTTACTTTATTTTTAAATAAAAAATTTAGAAGCTTCTTTTTAAGTTTATTTGACCGACTACTCCGAAAAATCCTCATCATTAAGTATCACTT
Organism: Thaumatotibia leucotreta; assembly: GCA_025490895.1. NCBI lineage: Eukaryota > Metazoa > Arthropoda > Insecta > Lepidoptera > Tortricidae > Thaumatotibia > Thaumatotibia leucotreta. Next base: position 17,836 of record JALPQI010017635.1, on the reverse strand, counting down.
TTTTTTTGATTTTACGAAGGCTTAAGGTCTAGGACAGTCTTAAGATTACCAAACATCCTTGGGATATGTTTTATTTTTTTTATTTAAGTACATTAATGCTATTTTGATGCGTTTTTGACGTAAGATTCTGAATTTGATATTTTTTATCCTACTTGTATCAAAGTGAGGACGCTAGTTTTTTTGTCAGTAAATGCTTTATTTTTAGTAATACTTTTACAAAAAGAAACTAGTTAAAAAAGCCAAAAGTTTTTTTTTATTAATAAATTTCTTCATTCCAGAATTTCTCAAAAAAAATTTTTCAAAAATTCATAACTCGAAAACTACAAAAAATCGGCTAACATACATGGGGTATATTCTGATAGCTTATGACGTGAGGAATCTAAAAAAATTTTTTTGACGTCAAGGTTTGGACCACCCTGTATATACCTAGTTATGTCCTTAATTAAAATAATTCATGATCGCGTCAATTGTGTTACTTTTTTTTGTTTATTGACGTATTGTTAGCCTCCATAGCCTAGTTGGTAGCGACCCTGCCTACGAAGATGGAGGTTGAATCCCGGCGAGGGCATTATTTGTGTGTTTATTGATCACAAATATTTGTTCCTTGGTCATGGCTGTGTGTGTATTTAAGTATCTAATATGTATCTATCTAAGTATTATAATTATATATCGTCGCTTTGTACCCACATCACAAGCCTTAATTGAGCTTACCGTGTGACTAGGTCGATTTGTGTAAGATGTCCCAAGATATTTATTATTTTTATTTTTTATGTAATATTTTTTTTTCTTAAAAGTATCATTAAACCAATGTGGTTTGTATTAATACCATATGTAAGTTAGTCATAAAAACTATATGGTATACATTGTCCAACAACCTTCGGCAGTAGTAAAGCCATTTAAAAGATATACGTTCGTATTGTTGATCGCTCATAGAAAATTTATATGTGTCACCCTTTTTCCGTGCCTGAAGTTTTACACAAAAAACTTCGTAACACAAAAATTATGACACTAAACTTCGTTCTCATTAAACGCCATTAATTATGTAAAAAAAAAATTACAATCGACGCTAACAAGCTACGGTGGCAGACTAGCAATGTACTTGTACAAGTTGCAGAACATTCTCAAAATTGTGGGAATATACTCTGAAATTTCTGAGATTTTTTCATGAGAATTGAATAGTAAGTTATAAAAAAGTGAAATGAGTAAACAAGGCATAAAATTAAATATACCTTAAAAGGCATGTATATGAATATACAATGGTTTTGGCATGATTAGATTAATTGTAAAATGTAAATTGCTGCGAACATTCGCTATGCACGTTTTGCAACTTATGAAACTTCTTCTCGGTACAATGCTATGGCAAACACAACAACAACAGTTTACTTTTAAAATAACGGTTTGTTACATCGTACAGAAACAACCCAAAATAAAATATGATTAACGGTTTAGTGTCAAAAGTCACTTCTGTTAGCTTAAGCTGTTAGCGACTAAACTGTAAGCACTCAGTAATAACCATTAGCTAGTATTACGCTGCTTGGACGTAACCGAAAAACGACACTCCTCAATCGAAAAATGCACTAAGACCTACACAAAAGCGTATATTTTAAGAGTTTTTATTCTAGAGGAGCTGTTTAGCGCTCTACTTGAGATTTGGGTAAATTACACATTTACATACTGTCGAATATGTAAACTTTCTAATGTTTGAAGGGATTAGCTAGCGTGTCATTCGAGATTTGTTTGAAATGCTTTTTAAATTTAGAAGTGTTTGTTTATTGTGCTTGCGATGTTTTGGGTATGTTTGCATCATTTTACATTAAGTACAATTTGCAAATATGAAATCTCTGTAATTGAAGTATGGAGATAGAGTTAAGTAGTTATAAACGAAGAAGAACAAAATACCTAAACATCTAATAAAAGCTATTTTAAGATGAATGATTGGAGAAATATTAACTTAAATATTAAAAAATTAGGTACGAATCTACTTATCAATCGCGCAGAACAATGAATAAAAAAAATTTTATTCTTTACTTTAAAATTCCTCACTCCACTTCAAACATGGAGTCTTATGAAAATATGTTCCTAATAAAGTTTTGATAAACAAACTATCTGTCAGATAAAAATAACACGCTCTCTTTATTCTTCCATGTGAAAAAAAGTGATAGTGTTATTTTTTATCTGACAGATAGCTTTAACTGGAGATTGTGAAACAGGCCGTAAAAATATAAATAGAACGATAAAAAATGGCAAGGTACACAAAATAGCGTCAACCTGTAAACACCGCTTGTGGTGAATTTTAATTAATACCCTTTGTTTATTGCCTAAGTTACTATTTCAAATGCATAAGAAATATGAAACATACATAGCTGCATAGGGGCTAAACCAAGGCTAAACACATATAATCTCCTTTTGGCAGTCGTGTAATAAAACACATATCGGATTTTATAGGCGCAACGACGAATTATTTAGGTATTTTTTGCGCAAAAAAATTATTACCTAATTATTTTTAATAATTTTAATCAAATATGCATCAAATAATCCAATAAAAATGCAAGATCACGAACACAACTCTTAATGCATAGCAACAGACGATAAAAAAGAAAATAAATCTTTACAAAGATATTCCGTCTCCCACGGCATGTCACCCAGTATGAGAACATTTCTTTAGTGGGATTCTCCGTACGAATATAACAGAGATTAACGTTTAATTGTGAAGAACTGATTAAGCTGAGTGCCGATTGTTTCGATAGTTTTGTATCGCTAGTATCAAATAAAAAATATCATTCATACTTTTACTTCGCTACATACGAGGGGAGTGTCAGTGACTATTCGCTTATAGAAGATTTGTTTCGCAGCAGCTTAATCATAGTGAACACACTACTGCGATCGTCAATCCGATTGCCCAGCGTGAGGATGATGGCCATTACCTCCTAATGCATCATCATCAGCCTATGTTAGTCCACTGCTGGACGTAGGCCTCTCCTATAACTATGCGTATAGACGCATTAGGAGCTAAATGCCCATAATCGCCACGCTGGGTAAGCGGATTGGCGATCGCAGTAATGTGTCCACTATGATGACGCTGTGGCCCATCATCAATCTTGTAAAATGGACAGTGACACTTCAATCCCTTAGTCGACTCTTACGACACCCGCAGGAGTTGGGGTGGTGACAAATGTATTCTTACTGCCGTCACCACACGGCAACTAATGCATACGTATAGGTAATAAGACTAATAAGAGATACCAGGCCTACTGCCGCGAACACCGAAATTCGTAAATTTCGGGGATTTGTCTCTGTCATACCTACGAAGGCGTCATTAGAGTAACAGAAAAATCCCCGAAATTTTCGGATTTCGAAGTTTGCGGTAGGGCCGCAGAGTCTAGTAGTAGACTGAAATAGCATGAGATTTGGCGTTGAGAGAGAGAATAGGACGTTGTGCGTTAGTTTAGAGAATGCAGTACTAAATGCAAATTGAACCACTAAGACTTACCGATGATTTTGTTTAGAAACAAGTACGTATTTACAAAGGCTGTGTTACACGATTACGCACACTATTTGTTTATTGTTCACACAACACTTCACAGATGAAGCGTGGCCGATGCCGAAGAAAGCCGAAGCTCGCTCGGAAACGTTCGGTTAGTTCCGCACGACGCCTGCGCATCTGATTATGTAAACGGAAGAACCTTGACCTTTCACAACTTTTTTTGGAAAAAGTGGCGCATGAGTACGCCGGCAGTAAAAGTGTTTATTCGGTAATTAACATACCTGGGATAACTCAGGGCATTTATACGAAAGTGATGTAGCAAAATATTTTATCGACTATAAATATAACGATGTTACTGTAAATGACAACATCAAAATGTTATTCGGCATAAATAAATATTACGTACTTACTCCTCAATTAAAATAAAAAATAAATTTAAACGGGTATTTACCTACGCGTTTATTTTAAAATAGTTTTCAAAATAGACAATCAATATAAAATAATATATCAATATTTAAATTGTCATTTTGATTAAAATTACATTTGCACACTTTTTCTATCTGAAGAGGCCCGATATCAGATATGACATCGAACCTCTGTACTGTAATCGAGAATGTTCAATAAGCACATCTTTTATTATAATTATATCGATATCTTTTTAATCGATATCAAACAAATCCCAAATCCCTACTTGCCCCCAGTTATCCCAGGTAGGTAATTAAATGTTACTCATACTCATACTCATACTCATTTATTCATAATATTACAATATTACATGTCAACGTTTCATCTTTCTAAGAATACAATTCATGATTATAATAAATTCAATTAGTAGATATAAATAAATAGTTATTGTTCTAGATGTATATTAGGTTCTTTAGGTTGCCTCAAATAATTCGTTATTGTTCGTGACTTTTCTAATTATTAATGAATACTGGTAGGGAAGCCTTCGTGCGCGAGTCCATTTCGAACTTGATCGGTTTTTTACTACCATTAATAAATAATTGTATGTACACATATTTTTTTACTTTAAAGTACCGCTTTAAAGTATCAGCTTAGTCAGCAGTAGTGGAAGAAAGTAACGTAGTATTTCTAATTAAAATAATCAACGTATCTTTTGTATGAATTTAATCTATTGTTAGTTTACATTTATCTCAAGTGTAAAAGTGACATCCAACGGTTATGCATTGTGACGCAACCCGCTGTGACGCAACGCGTGACGCTTTGTGACGCTCTTGGCTGAGCTTATGGCACTTTAAGCTCTTTGTGGATGACTTTCGCTGTAACATGGCTATTGACGAGCGTGGATCAGATACCGGTTGTTTTCTCCGTAAAAAAGAACGGTTCTAATTTTGTGTTTTTCGTTCTTCGGTTTATACTTTCTTTGTTAATATGGAGCAATTCAAACCCACGATGTTGTTAATTAGGTACTGTCAAGTGCAAAAATAAGTATCGAAAGAATCCGCTCATAAATATGTTTCGACGTTCTTATTACAGCGCACTGGGACATATTTTTGAACATTTTTGTGTACACCTTATTTTGTCTTTTAGACTGTACCTAACTTAGTTCAGCTATAAATTAATTGCTAACTAAAGCCGCATAGTTACCTGATACAAGTTAGTGTGCTGAACAAGTTATAACTAGGTTGAACGTGAACGCGTAAAAGTTTTAATTTTTCGACGTCCAACGAAAGAGGGAAACTTTAAAATGTGTTGAGAAACTTTCAGTAGTTCGCTAGCTCTTTTATGTCGAGTACGGCAAAATGAAAGCAACGAAACTAAAAAGAATTAGACAACTCGCTAAAGATTTTAAAGAGTAATCGAGTGGTCAACACTTATAAGTATATCACCATCATCATATCAGCCGAAAGACGTCCACTGCTGAACATAAGCCTCGCCCAAAGATTGCCACAACGATCGGTCCTGCGCCACCCGCATCCAGCGTACTCCTGCGACCTTCACCAGGTCATCAGTACACCATCCAGTATAACAATTAACCAAATCCAACGTTATTTTTCTTACACGAAATTCCAAATAGCAATAAAATACCTAAACGGAGAAACATGTTTTGATAGGTTTGGTCACCTTACGTGTGTCTAATTTATAAATTCAAAAATTTACTCGTAAATGCAATTAATAAAGAAAATGAATTTACATTTTCATTGAGAATCTCCGTATTAATAAATAATTTAGTCCTTAAATCTATGTCTCATGATTCAGAATTGCATTCACAATGCTGTAAACACTATATGACGCGGCAAAAGCCGAGAAAATTGATTGTTAATGTAGCTGTCCACGCCAGACGTTGAACCAACAACATTGTTAGGTTAGAGCCAATACTAACTTTTGATTGGATAAAACGGAATAAGCTGTGGGCTGAAGGTGCATTTAGACCAAACGAGCATTCGCTCATTCTATCCCCACTGTACGAAATTTGTTCGTTACACAAAACGTGATTCGTCGAAATTCGTTGATTTCGTAGAGTGGGGGATAGAATCAGCGAATGCTCGTTTGGTCTAAATGCACCTTTATGATCGTACCGCTTCTTTTCGTTTCTAACAATATAATACGCAAGTGCGGAAGTAACTCGTACCGCGACAAATGGATGAAACGGGACCATCATAAGTTAATGTAATGGAGGTTCCTGGTCACAAAATGGTCGTACACATGAGTCTATCTTACACAAATCGTCTTAATACAGTCGACGTCAAAGATATACCAGTTTAGGTGCCAAAAATGTATAAACGACCAATTATTGCCGTGCCGGTTTTGTAAATTGGTATATTTTTTTAGCACCTAAACCGTGAAGATATCTTTGACGGCGGCAATAGGTGTACACGTCGGGCTTTGCTCGCCGGTACTCCTTGATGAGGATCCTCTAAATGGATCGAAACATGTCGAGCAATCATCGACTTAAATTACGTTAGTAACCTGTTTCCTAAATATTTAAATACGTTCAATAGGCTTTGCGTCTTGTGTTTTAAGCGGCGATGTATAGTCAAAGACAAAATAAAGTGTATTCAAAAATGTTCAAAAATATGTCTCAGTGCACTCGAATTCTGTGTAATGAGAACGTCGTAACATATTTATGAGCGAATTCTTTCGATACTTATTTTTGCACTTGACTGTACTTATCTTGACTGTATTAGATTGTCATTTCGTCGCATGGCTAGTGCGAGTAAAATACCGCATATTACGAAACAGATGAGAATACAGTAATGGCTTGGGGTATGCCACGGTGCCTAACTACGCGGAGCGTTGAGCGGACCGAATTGAATATGATATTTTTATTCACCGGCCAAACTTTTAGGGGATTAATTTTGAGGTCGTATTGAGGTCATAGTTTCTCGAATCGGGTGTCGGTCCCATAGTAAAAGTTCATCATGGCCACAGAATTAATCCTTTAAAATTTGGCCGGTGTATAAAAAATCGCCCTGTAGTTACAGCCAAAGCAATAAAAATATTGTAATAATTTTAATCCTTATCTAAAATGTTTTTTTAAATGCTTATATGACTCAAATTCTTTCTACTGTCGAGTGAAATGGTAGGGAATTAGGGATCTAAGGATACCTATTGTTTGCGTTATGAAAAAGTGAAATATGTATATCATTACAAGTATGCTTAAGGTGTAAATAAAAATAAGGTCTACATAGTTACAACTTCGAATGTGCCCGATATAATTACATTTTATAAAAACTAAATACTTAAATACGCCATTCTTTACAGCGTTCTTAATTTTATTTATTACACCATTCTGCATAGTAGCAAAACATTCTCAAAATTACGGGAATATACTCGGAAATTTTTGAGAAATTTCATATTGTATTTTACAATTGAGTTAACAAGGTATAAAATATACCTCGAAAGGCATGTTTATACAACGGCTTTGGCATGATTAGATTGCTTGTAAAATTTAAATTACCGAGAACATTCTCGGGAAGTTTCGCAATTTATGAAACCTCTCGGTACATTGCTAATTCTGCATCAGCTTTCAAAAATTAACGCCCTTATTCATAAACATCTCGTAAATTAGGTAGTAAGCCGCTGTTATTTGTCCCTTTCGATCTTATCAGTATCTATGTAAGACCGTAAGGGACAAACAATACCTACTTAGCGGCTTGTTAAGTTAGGAGTAGACGTTTATGAATAAATAAAATAAATGGATTTTCTATTGTTAAAAATTAAGGCCACATTCATATTCGCTATAATTCGAACGCTCGACTTTATTTCGCTGACAAGCTGTGACAAATCCGACAATGACAAAATTTGGGCGGAATCGTTATGTACCTACTCGTACTTACTATTATACTAGGTGAGAATGCTATTGTCGCCATTGCGTGATGCTAAACGGTTTTAAACAAGATGTTGCATCAAATCCGAATGCCTAGGCATTATGATGGGTAGAGATTATGGTTAAGATTTGTATAAAGGTGCATTTAGACCAAGCGAACATTCGCTATTCTAACCTCCCGAATCAACGAATCACGTTTCGTGTAACGATCGAATTTCGTAGAGTAGGGGGATAGAACAGCGAATGCTCTTTTGGTCTGATCTGCATGCACCTTTAAAGCAAATTTTAGACGAAAATAAAGCAGTGTCGTATGGGGTAAATTACATTTACAGATTTTACTGTAAACTCCCCTTTACGTATTCTTTAAAAGTTTTAAAACTCAAATAGCAACCGTAAAATTTCGCGGTTTATGTTAGATATGATTGAAAAGTCCAAAACGCTTTTAGGGTTCAGCCAAAATTGGCAAAAATGGAACCCGTATAGATTCGTCATGTCCGTCTGTCACAGCCGATTTACTCAGAACCTATAATTGCTATACAGTAACACGATTTGATTAGGATTTATGTGTCATATGAAATGAACCGCTACAAAGTTATGTCAGTAAAAAGCAAAAAAAAAGTGGTTTGAGGCCCTACACACAATAATTAATTGAATCAGGCGTTACTTTACGGAAGTCCATATTAAAGGATGAACAATATTGCTTTGTTCATCCGGAACGCTCCGTTGCCGGACACCAGACCGACAACATCGTCAACTCCTGATGATGCTTCGTAGAGAGGCGAAACACGTGTCGAGTATAGTGTTATTGGTGGTGGTTTGTTATAGTTATTTGCGTATTTATTTTTGCGGCGGGAGGGTGGGAAAATTAATTGCATGCAAAAAATACGCAAGTAACTATAGCGGGTTACACAAATTAACTACACATTCTGTATCGCGGAAGAGCAAAGCAATATTGTTCATCCTTTCTACACACAATAGATTTTTTTCAATGTGTTTTTAATATTTGCTGTTACGGAACCCTTTGTGTGCGAGTCCGACTCGCATTTGGCTGGTTTTTTGTAGGTAGTGTATTTAAGTTTCTACATTCACAAAATAAATTGTGACGCAAGATACCACTTATTAAAAAAAATATATCGATACTTTAAAATATAAACTGCCATGTATTCGGATTCGGATGTTTTCAAATATCTACTTCTTCTTCTTGTTGTGCCATGTCCTCATCGGACGTCGGCGACCATTACTCGGAACTTATTCCTATCCTGTGCCTTTCTGCTCAGAATGGTAGCGTCGTTAATATGTGTCCAGCTTTTAATGTTATCCATCCAGACTAGCTTCCTTCTTCCTCTACTTCTTTTGCCCTCTAATTTGCCTACATATTGTAATAAATGTAAGTACTTACGATAGTTTTCATATACACCATCTTGGAGAGTAGACGGCGTCTGTAAAAAAAACAATCATTACTAGGTACATAGTCTATAAGTAAACTATACGCAATTCGCGAGGCGTGAACGTGAGCTCAGTGCATGTTAATGGAGACCTAGGCTCTCCGAAACATGTCGCGAGTTGTAACTAAATACATGTGAGTTTAACCGTTTCATTATATTTATGATAATGTTTTATGCGTATAAAAGCGTAGGTACTAAATAATTATTACGATGATCTTGATGAATTATGTCACTTGTTACATTATATTACAAGTTACACCACTTATCTAGCATATGTAGGACGTTGGTATACATATACATATATAGGTATATATATCTATATGTAGAAATATGGATAGGTATGTGTACTTTCAGTTCTACTCAAATTATGAATAGATCCATTTATAAATACTTAAATTTACTTTTGAAGCCAGCCGTGCTTCGATAACGTCTTATTTATTACAGATACTACACTTATTATTTGGGTATATCGGCTATTGATAATTGTTCGATGTTGATTCATACCTGTAAGTCACTAATAATTTTCGGTGGAATGTTTTCACACACTATTGCAAACAATGCAACCCTATCCATATAGAGTAGATTTGCTCAAATTAGTCTCAGTGTCAATAGTCGCAATGTTTACCTACTCACAATTTGGTATCTACAGGTTGTAACAAAATTAGCGGTTATCCATACATTAATTGTTAAGTATTTTGATTAGGAAAAAAGAGGAGAAATACTTTTTTTGTAATGTAGGTATTTTTATGTGATGTTTACTCAGAATCGAGAAAAAATTGTAACAAAATTTATATACATGTTTTGATCTTTGCATTCCGTTACTGCCATACAAAACGTATGAAAAATGGTAACCAAGTGGAAAAAACCTTTGGGACAGAGTTTTTCTCCTATGAGGATCAAAAGAGCTCGCGATTCTGAGTGTTCCAAATTCAAAATAAAAGTGGGATGACAACTTTAAAAAATTACCCATTACCCTTAATATATGCCTTTTACTCGTACTAACGACTTAACACTATTTAATTATGTCTCACTCTTCGTTACAACTGTAAGACAGACCACTTACTTAATACACGATGTCTATACACAAATTAGTTATTATGTACTTTATCTACAAAGTAAAACTAGATTGACCTTATCCAAATGCTTAACTGACCTTTCTTGGCCCTTATTGCAACCATATAAAGTCCACGATTGACCTACGTTAGCGATGATACCTAAAACTGATACTATCTCTGTGATAAAGCAAATAACATCATCAGCGTTACAACAATCTGCGGCAAGCCAATTATTCGCGAGGAATCCGAGGTTTCTCCTCACGATGCGCTTATTAGCGAATAAATAGTTATCCAAGTAAATTAAGGTAAATTTTCATCACAGTATTGAATTTATGTGGATTTTCCTGTCTGAATTTCCGTGTTTTCGATGCGATAGACATCGTAATCAAACTAAACTTCTTTGCCATCAGATCTACTGGAGCACACGAGTTACTATTTTCAAAGTGAATACAACGCTTGACTGTAAAGCTAAACATTCTAAGTACATTACGGTCTGAAAAGCTAATTAATATACCAATAATGTGTAAAATATGTTTTCTATGAGTTAATAAAATAAAATTGTCAGCAAAACGCGTTGTTGTCTTTTATAGTATGACTAGAACGTAGCGCCCGTTGATATCTTTTGTTTGGTCAAAATCATGTTAAGCACATGCTTAAGGACTCATGTATTGAATACTAAAATAGTAGAGACGGAAGTGTATAGTGGTTTTCAAATATAAATCTTTCCAGGGTTTGTGATACATCTTATAAATATTAAGTATTCCTTTTGATACACATTAAAGAAATAGTCTCAAATAATATCTGTATTTTTTATTCCAAGTTAATTCACAGATTAAAATTAAGGAGTAGAAAAAAACTAATAAATATATTATGCACCCAACGCAATACCTTGAAATTCTTTACGAAAATCTTCAGATATTTTTGAGAACTCCCTATAAATAATAGAGCGACAAGTTATTTGTGAAATGTATTTTCTCTATTGTCGTTTGGGTCGCACCACAATTTCCCGGCAACTTGTTATCAGATATGTCACTTTCACTGAGGTTGTCGCGCACATTGATGAGTTTGCAACGTGATTACTATACTTTTTTATTGTATAGTCAAGTGCAAAAATATGTGCCGAAAGAATCCTCTTATAAATATGGTTACGACGTTCTTTTTACATGGACTTAAATGCACTTATTTCATGCACTGGGACATATTTTTGATCATTTTATGTAGGTACACATTTTTTGTCTTTGAATGTACAATAGTAATGTCTATTTGAAATTGGAACAGAATCATTGATAGTTATAATGATGATTTTGAAACGCACATAGTCCCAAAGGTTAATTGGGTGTGTTTCGTATAGCAAAATAAATGAAAGTAATTGTAAACATATATTTTTTTGTGAAACAAATCATATTATTTTATTATTAAATATTTTGATTTGTGTTTTAGGAATCAGCCGCGAAAGCTGGGGACATGGGTTCGAATCCCGTCTCCGGCATTGGTAAATACAGTTTTTTTTGTATGTACCTATATTGCATCTAATATTTATAATTGATAACAATTTTTAATGAGCCCTCTCGTCGTCGTTAAATGCAAATGTTTATTTATTTTAAGTAAATTTATTATTTGTAAAATATGCGACATTTAAGGGGTTAATTAAATATTGTCGGCTTTCAAACAAACAAGAATCCACTTATGAATTACAATATTTTAAATTTTAAGTGCTACCACCAGTTCTAACCCTACACGACCAGAAAATAAGTTTCATATATTTTCCCAACGAGAAACTAGGCGATTTTTTTTCAAAACATCAACTAAACTTCAACTTTCAACCTAAAAATAATCAAACATCACAAGTTCAATACCGCATACATTTTCAAAAATTCGTAAACGTTCAATCCACTTAAAAAAACACGATCCACTGCACTACTCACCGACGTCACACGAGCGGGGATCGCTCGATAAATCCGGCTGTGGAAGTTGCGCGTACGCACTGCGCGGGTCGTCGGCGCATCTCTCTATATACGGCGCCCCCTCTTCGAGCGGTGGCTGACATGTGCTGACAGGTGATGGGAGCAATGTCATTGCCGAGTAGTTTTTGGGTTTTTCACGTAGTTTAGGGGACTATTGATGTATTCTACGAAGAAGTCCATGTCCCGTACAAACACGATTTTTCACAAAATTGTGGGTTTATCGAAGTTCTTCAATTGCTAAAATAGTACATTACGACACAAGTGTTCATTTTTGCACGTGTCTCGTACGACGTTTTTAGTACAGATGGCCCACTACTCGTAGAGCCTAAAAAGTATACCATCTGCACTAAAAAAAATAATTTACTAATGGCTTGAAGGAAAGTCAAAATATAGGAATATACACGCGTTTGTACGGGACCGGATAGGAAATGCTCCTACTCGTATTACCGTTTTTTTGTGGAAAGATAACGTCACCTAATAGTACATTACGAAGCAAGTGCGAAAAACATGAAATTCAAAACGAGTGGCGATGTTTTAAAACACGACCGATAGACGACACGAGTTACGAATTTCGTTTTTGCACGTGTCTCGTACGACGTTTTTTAGTACAGATGGCCCTCCGAAGTTTTGGACCTGACGTAAAATTACCCTTTTCTCGCACTAGATAGAGCCTAAAAAAGGCACCATCTGTACTAAGAACTTAATTTTCTTATTTTCCAGAAAGTTGGACGCAGCGGCTACGTTACTTTTGAGTATCAAATTTTTACTTAACAAATTTCCATTTCGCACGTGTATAGTGCGACGTTTTTTACAGATGGCCCTCCGAAGTTTTGACCTGGCAAAATATGAACCACATTTCGCACTAGTGCGTTAAAGGGCGAATATCTGAGCGTTTCAACCGCCTAATTTTGGTGGCATAATTTTTGCCGAAGTTTTTATTTGTTACAATGTGCTACTTTGTCATTTGAAGGAGGCACGGTACCTTATAAAAATGACGACGTATAACATTGAGATGTTTAGAAACTTCGGCAAAAACGATGCTACCAAAATTAGGCGGTTGAAACGATCAGATGATATTCACCCTAAAAAAGCACCATCTGTACTAAGAACTTAATTTTCTTATTTTCCAGAAAGTTGGACGCAGCGGCTACGTTACTTTTGAGTATCAATTTTTTACTTAACAAATTTCCATTTCGCACGTGTACAGTGCGACGTTTTTTACAGATGGCCCTCCGAAGTTTTGACCTGACAAAATATGAACCACATTTCGCACTAGTGCGTTAAAGGGCGAATATCTGGGCGTTTCAACCGCCTAATTTTTGTGGCATCATTTTTGCTGAAGTTTTTATTTGTTACAATGTGCTACTTTGTCATTTGAAGGAGGCACGGTACCTTATAAAAATGACGACGTATAACATTGAGACGTTTAAAAACTTCGGCAAAAACGATGCTACCAAAATTAGGCGGTTGAAACGATCAGATGATATTCACCCTAAAAAAGCACCATCTACTGAAGAGTGGCTTCTTAGTGAGTAAACTAAGGTTTTTATCTTTTTCTTACAAAAATGTAATACCAAGCTGATTGTATTTGTAGGATTGTTTGTTTTGTAGAATTTAGACGGTTATAATATGAATTGACATTTATGAATTATAAATTATTATACAGTGTGTAAGTCTAATATGGGCGATCAATTAAACCAGGCAAAGGATTCATTAGTGTAATCATGGATTACAAGGTTTTTTTTAAGTTACTCTTAATTATGACCCTACAAGATATTTTTAAAGATTATCGGAGCAGCAATGTAGGTACGAACATTTGTTATTGTTGATATGACAGTTATGTCATCTGCTTTTGAAATTAGCTGTCAACGAGTGTTTAACTCGCGTATGTTGCTCTACATTGCGCGCCGAATTATTTTGTATGGAATATTTGGTTGCTCTTGTTTTAAGCAAAAGTTATTTGAATGTACTTATTATATCGTAAACTAACACCCGTTAAGAGCTTCGCCTGTATTAGACTTACACCCTGTATAGTGGATCATGTCACTGGAAGCTATTAAAATACTTAATATGTATTCTGTATGTGATTACTTTTGTATGGCAAAAAATTGGCAATAGCATGTAATACGATCTTTTGGTGCATTCCACGAAAAAGGCTACTTTGTCGGAAACGTGACGGCTATGACAGCTACCTTAGAAACAATTACAGCTTCTACGGACAGTGGCAAATAAAATATTTGTGCTTCCAACTTCCATTAAATAATTTACTAACTCGGCCACTCAGTCCCGATTCGACTAATTTTAATTCGAAGAATAACGCTTACTCTTTAATACTAGTGTCAAATTGTTACGGAGTTTTGTTATTACCCGATTTCTCTCCCTTATCAATACAATACAATACAATACAATAACTCTTTATTGCACCTCAAAGACAATTACAAAACAAATAATAAAAGTACATGTTTGAAAGAGGTAAACAAAAGGCGGTCTTATCGCTAAAGAGCGATCTCTTCCAGACAACCTTTGGGTAGAGGAGATAAGAAAGTAAAAGTTGATAGTAGGTGGTGCAAAAACTGAGAAAAATAGTCTGATGGCTAAGGAATGTAAAAATAAACACAAAATGCAAATACATATATATATATATATAAATAGATACACATAGAAATACATATACATATTATAAAAATACAGATACCTACATTACATAGTGAAACTACGAGAAATAATTAGTTTAAGTCAATTGGAATGAAAGGAGAAAATAAATAAAGAATTCAAAACTAAGGAAGTGACAGATAATGTTTCTTAAGTAATGATTTGAAGGATGCAATCGATTCGGCACGTCTTAATTCAATAGGGAGTGAGTTCCATAGTCGAACAGCTCGAAAGGTGAACGATGAGTTATAAAATTTGGAAGAGGATGGCGGTACAGTCAGAAGCAAGTTTTGTGAGGATCGGAGAGAACTGAGGTAGCTAAAACGCTCCTTAAGATAACGGGGGGTTGCAGGGTTAAAAAGAATATTATAGAGAAGGGAAAGAATGTGGAAGTTACGACGAAAGCGGATAGGGAGCCACTTGAGTTGTGAACGGAAATTGGAAACGTGGTCATATTTGCGTAACCCAAAAATGAACCTTATGCAGAGATTTTGAATATTTGATTTTGAATATTTCGTATTCCAATAGTATCATTGCATGTACCTTTTTTTTTCGTTATCTGTTATTCTTCTTATCAAGTGAAATTTTATATAGGTAGTAATTTAAATTTAAGTTACTTCTGGGATGTTTTCATTCTCTCATTTTGGGTAACATTTTAACATCTTTGTTAATATTGTTTGTAGATGTATTGAATGTTGTCCGTTTGGTGTGTCTAATAAATAAAATAAAATAAAATTACTATTCGAGAGTACCTAAGTGATATTCTTGGAATAATAGTTTGGTGAAATCGATCCTATCGTAACAGTAGTAGCCTTTTCTGTTCCTAAATCAGCTAAAACTGCAAATTTAATCAGAAATCCACTGTTAAAAATGTTCCCTATCCTCATGGGCACATCGTATATTATTGCATATGTATAACCCACCCATACAATGGTATGTAGACCTGAGATCTCAGAAAACATAATGCTAGAACCAGCAATTCCCATAGTCCACTTGTCTCCACGTAAACCAGGTGGGCTGTTGTAACCAATGACATAACTCGCGTATGCAAATCCACGGTAAACAGAGTTGCGATCGACAAATATTTCGCATTCTTACAGACATGCTGGCTTTGCTAGGCAATCGAGAAGAACCACCTAAGTGCTATCTATAACCATGCGCCAGTAAACGAAAACAGATTAAACAAATTAATTGAATCAGGCGTTACTTTGAGGAAATCCATATTAAAGGATGAAAAATATTAGGTACTTTGCTTTTCCGCGATACAGAATGTGTAGTTAATTAATGTAACCCGCTATAATTACTTGGGTTTTTTTGCATGCAATTAATTTTGTCACTCTCCCGCCGCCACCAAACCGACAGCCATCGTCAACTCCTAATGATGCCTCGTAGAGGAGAGGCGAAACACGTGTCGAGTATTATATAGTGTTATTGGTGGAGGTTTGTTATAGTTATTTGCGTATTTATTTTTGCGGCGGGAGGTTAGGAAAATTCATTGCATGCAAAAAATACGCAAGTAATTATAGCGTTCTGTATTGCAGAAGAGCAAAGTAATATTTTTCAAAACTTAAAAAACTCGCATTTGTAAATAATCACGCACTTTCAGGGGGGCTACCACGATCACGAGAACACAATCTTGGTTTATCACTAACTTAAAACCATAAGTCAGCCATATTTGTTTACATTTTTTAGTTTTCTACGGCGCATTGAATATAATTATACAGGCTGTATTAAAATACGGTAATACAAACCTTAGGTATACAGAGCGTGCCAAAACCACAAAACATGAAGGGAAAGTACCTTAAATATAGGAGATAGAATATTTAGCTGATTTTTTTGTTAATTTTAACAGTTGCCGCGAGCGTGATGGGCACTTTTGCGCCAGGGATGACACGGGGCGGGTTATTTGACTAGAACTTTAGGAAAAAAAAAAAAAAAAAAAAAAAAAAAAAAAAAAGATTTATTAGGTAGGTACTTACTCCTCAATAAAAAATAAAAAAATAATCTTGGAAAATTTTAACAGTTAGTATTTTGGTATAGATATTTACAGATTTACTAAAAATTACTTACTACTGGGAATCAAACCTCCTCAAATATGAAAAATAAACACTTTCTTTTTTTATGACGCCAATCGAGACCATGCACCTAAATAATCCTTCTAAAACAGCATAGTATCTCAGAAGAAAGGAATAGGGAATGACTAAAATCAGTAATCAAAATTTCAAGAAAATTTGTTCATACTTTAAAAAAACTTGTCATACAAAATCTATGAATGCATTATTAACAGACTTCAAAAAAAGGAGGAGGTTTTTAATTATACTGATTTTTGTTTTGTTGCATGAATGTTACCCGATATTTCCGAGAATCGTCAAACTATTTCATGTTTTTTTGTGGGCGAATGTGAATAACTCCGAGATGGTCCCGTTGGCACCAAGTTGCGGCCTGATGATGGGATCTTGGAGAAATCGAGGGATCTCTTCAAAATGTTATAGGTATGGCGCTGATGAAACCAATGATGGAAACAAATCGGTGTTCTTAGAGAAATCGGTTGAAGGCGGTTTTTTAAATTTTTTCTTGGTGATTATTTAGAGTCCTTTCGCTTTAAGTCCCATAGTCTTGGGACATTCGGTATAAGTAGGTCACAAAAAGAGGTTTCCAGCGCAGTGATGTATGCCGATGTAATAGCCAGTAATAGATAGTGTTAATTGCTCAGAAACGCGTTGATTACCGTCGATCGTTTGCCATGGGACATTTAACATAAACAACTGTTATTCGTGTACCGAATGTGGTAAGAGTAATTTGTAGATTTATGTCGAGATCTCGCCAAACATACGTTAATGTGATTCATGTAAGTTATTGCTATTATGCACGAATTGGAAATAACTCTGCGCTAATGTAACCATACAATTGTTCCCTACATTCGTTTGATCCGTTGATAGTAGGTA